>CAUYTI010130186.1:0-33327 GCA_963575145.1 Galago senegalensis
GGTCCCAGCTACTTGGGAGGCGGAGGCAAGAGACTCGCTTGAGCCCAGGAGTTGGAGGTTGCTGTGAGCTGTAATGCCACGGCACTCTACCCAGGGGGACAGCTTGAGGCTCTGTCTCAAAAAAAAAATAAAAAAAAAAAATAGAAAATCTTAAAACAAGAGAAATCAAGGGTGAGACAGGATGTAGCAAAGACAGAAGAAACCAATTACAACAGTATACAATGATGTCATGATGAAATGACTTATTTTCCAGAAATATAAATTGTCAAAACTCCCTTAGGAAGAAGCATACCCTAAATACACAAATAACTGAAAGAAACAGGAGAGAAAAAAGAGGTAAATAATCTCCAAGAAGGAGGCCAGATCATAAATGTTTTGTGTATATTTCTTCTAAAAAGCACAAAACTAGATTAAATGCACATAAAGCCAAGAAATGGGTAATTCTCCAACTTACACAAAATGTTCTGTGGACTGGAGGGCACTAAGTTAAGTGAATAAGCCAGGCACAGAAAGACAGATATTGGTTGTTCTCATTCATATGTAGAAGATAAAAAAGTAGATCTCATCAGAGTAAAGTGGTGGTTACCAGAGGCCAGGAAGGACAGAGGGGAGGAAGGGACAAATAAAGGTCACTTAATGGATACAAAGATACAGTTTGATAGAAGACACAGTCAGTAGGGTGACTATAGTTAACATCAATCAACCATGCGTTTCAAACTAGCAGAAAAGAATATTTCAAATGTTCTTACAGATAAATACTTAAGGCGATGAATATTCCAACGGCCCTGATTTGATTGCATGAGTGTATCAAATTATCATATGTGCCCGCCAAATATGTACATTTAATATGTGTCAATAAAAATAAACCCCCAGAAATCTAGGACACAAAAACCAAAAAAAAAGTTTCATAAATCATTTTACAAAGCTAGCATAATTCTTTCATGGAAACTCAAAATATCACAATAGGAAAAATCACAGACTTACCTGTAGAATTAGTAACCATCTAGATCCTTCCCTAGTGCACCCCTCGCTCACTGCATGGTGCTTGGCACTGATTATCCCTCGCTCCAAACATGTAAATAAGTGGTTTATCCCTGGGATGAAGAGTTCGATGGGTCAATGACAGACCCCAGATTGTCAACCTCATTTTTTGGTTCTTAGCACCTCACACAACAAGGCAGCCAAAGAGAGTAGCTTGCTTGTTGATATTCATACTGCAAGAATTTAAATAAATACAGCTTACGAAGACCTCAGAGAATTCTTCTGAGATAAACTCAGGCTTAAATGGCCTCTTGCCAAGAAGCACTGCTTAATTTGTTATTGAGAGAATATGTAATCTTCGCTGGCACACAATATTGGTTGAGAGAGACTTTGGCTTTCCCCCACAATTAAAAACCATTCTAGGTGCTTTGGGAACTGTCCTGACTCTGCACTCTAGGAGGAACCAGGAAAAATATCTCTCCAGAGTAACATTTCTTTACTTCCAGCAAATGTTATAGTTGGACAGTCAAAAGGGGGGGGGGCTCTAAATATATTAATGTATTTCCCCCATTCTTATTTATTATTTATTTATTTATTTAGAGATGTATTCTTTCTATGTTGCCCAGGCTGGCCTTGAACTCCCAGGCTCCCGCAATCTTCCCTCCTCAACCTACCACCCCACTGGGCTTTATCTCTCCTATTCTTAATTGTAAAGTGATAAGCTATTTGTTGGGTCACCAAGTAGCCTTCCTCTAAAGCAATGTTTTTCAACTTTTTTTAGTCTCATGGCACATTTGAACCTGTAGTTAAACTTCCATGGCACACTTAAATTATGTTGACAAAAAAAAAAAAAATATATATATATATATATATACATACACACACACACATATACACAATATACTTAGCTATGCTTTGAATTGCTTTCAAAAAAAATTTAATTAATGGCCTTTAAAATTTTTCACGGCATAGCTGAGATCTCACAGCACACCAGTGTGCCATGGCACACCGGTTGAAAATCACTGCTCTAACATCTTGAGTTACTCATCCAACTGTTTCTTTCACATGGTATCAACATTATATGAGCAAAGGATCCCAGTCCAGGCGATGAGCGGAGAAAGAAATTCCATGATGAATGACATATGAACACAGATGTGACCTCCCCCCACCTCAACTTTCCATGGCTCACCAATTTTAAAAGACACATTTCTAACTCCCTTCCTAAGGAGTATCCAAAGACCTACATAATCAGAGCACGAGTGGCCTTTCCAACTTCATCTACCTTTGTTCTTGCCATGCTCCAGCATCACACCTTGCAGCTCCCCAAGCTCAGAGGTTTTCATTCTTACTACCCCCTCTGTTAGGATGACTTTGAGAAACGTCCCCGCCCATCAAGCCCCTACTCACCCTCCCTGCCAAAACCTAACATCATTCTCCCCATGAAATCTTCAACCAAGCCAAAAGTAATCACTCCCAAGCGACCATCATAGCCTAAGACTGAATTATAATTTTTTGAAGAGGACTTTGACTCCCTTAATAAATTATAAGCTTTGTGAGGGCAGGAACATACCATACTTGCATATTTGTCTTGCACCTTATCCCCTGCACTTCATGCAATGCACGGGCTCCTGCATTTTTGTTGAATGGCCCTGACAAATGTCTACTGGTGGCCCAATGCCTGACACAAACTGATTTTTAACCTGGTATAAAACTTAGAGTAAACAGAACTGACGCAAGCATTTTATAACAATGGGAGAATGGTGCTCATGAAGAGACAGATTGAAAGCAATGGTTTTCAGACTGGCAAGGGGAGAGATGGTCCCCAGAACAAATGAGAAACCTGAAAAAGTAGGCCTGGATATCCTTGAGAACATTTTTTCCTGCCCTGATTCTCTGACTTATCAGTCAATTTGGTTTCCAAAATAAACATTCCTTCAGGGTAGACGGTGGGTGGTGTGCCAATTGTTTTGATGACCTATTGCTGAATATCAAACTACCCCAAAACACAGGAGATTACAAAAATAACTATTTTACTTGCTCACAATTCTGCAGGGCAGGAATTCAGACACGGATAGGCTAAACAGTCCTGCTCCATGCAACTATGGCTGCAATCAGTCACTCTGAAGCATTGAACTGGTACCCCAGCTGGAATGGAAGTCCCAAGAGGACTTCATGCACTTGTCTGATACCTCAGTGTCCCCTGGTGTTTGATCTTGTTCTTTCTGTTTCTCTCTCTCCCCCCCATGTGGCTACTTTAGGCTTCCTCACAGAATGTTTTCCATGGATACTGGCTTCCAAGAGGGCAGGTCCCAAGCATTGAGAATGGACACATAGTTCTTAAGGTCCCAGCCTCAGTAACTACATAGTTACATAGTGACCCACATTCTATGGGTCAAAACAAGTCATAGGGCCATTATGGATTCAAGAGGATAATTAGCCTTCATCTTTCAATGGGATGAAAGGCAAGGAATTTGTGGTCATTTTTAATCCCCCACATTTGTTTCTTCTGATAAATTTGGATAAACCCTCATAATCAAACCATTCTTACCATAAGTAAATTCCCCATTGGGCGATGCCTGTGACTCAGCAAGTAGGCACTGGCCCCATATACTGCGGGTGGTGGATTTGAACCTGGCTCTGGCCAAACTGCAACAAAAAATAGCTAGGCGTTGTGGCAGGCACCTGAAGTTCCAGCTACTTGGGAAGCTGAGGCAAGAGAATCATCTAAGCCCAAGAGCTGGAGGTCACTGTGAGCTGTGATGCCCCAGCACTCTACTGAGGATGACAAAGTAAAATTCTGCCTCTAAAAAAAAAAGAAAAAGTAAATTCCCCATCACTAGAATACATAATAGGTACACCCTCCTTGGCACTTACTATATGTTCTGAAACATGTCAAAACTTTAGTATTTGGGAAAATGAATCACATTTTAAATACATCCAAGGAATTGATTGGTTAGTTAAATGAATCTCTTCTTTTCCAGGGATTTCTTTGCTTAACTTCTTTCCACAATAGTTCCAATTCTGCTTATCTTTATTCATTTCATTAAAGACTATTTGATACCTGCTGGGTGCAGTGGCTCATGCCTGTAACCCTAGTACTCTGGGAGGCTGAGGCAGGTGAATTGCTTAAGCTCAGGGGTTCAAGACCAGCCTTAGCAAGACCAAGACCCTGTCTCTACTAAAAAAACAGAAAAACTAGCTGAGTGTTGTGGAAGGTTCTTATAGTCCAGTTACTTGGGAGACCAAGGCAAGAGGATTACTCAAGCACAAGAGTTGAGGTTGCTATGAGCTATGATGCACGGTCCTCTACCCAGGGTGACAGAGTGAGACTCTATCTCCAAAAAAATAAATAATTAATAAAGATTTTGATAAGTATGATACTGAATATATTCATAAGTACCTCATTAAATAAGGCCTAATTTTATAAATTGTAAGCATTTTGCATAAGTAATTTTTCAAAGAAGAAAGAACATACTGCCAGAATAAATAAACTAATATTTTTTCTGAGACCCTATCATTGCTTGGAATTTTTATAGTTACCTTTTGAAAAGTCTGATAAATCAGGGATGTGGTGAGCAGCTGAAACATCTTTTGAAACAAAGCCATAAGCATTTATTCAGCAGAATCTTGGGCGGCAGTTTTCAGAGAGGTTAACATTGGAAATGATTGATAAGAATTGTCATTTAATCTTTGCTCTTTGGCTAGATAAAAGCTAAACACCCAACTCAAGACTGTGAAAGCTTGAGAGAGACATAACAGGGAGTTAACCTAGATAGTACGAGAAAAGGCAAAGGTTTCCAGGTCAAGTTTAATTTTCTCTAAAGGATCAACCTAATTTTTCCCAATAGTTGTGAGATCTTTTTGTCTCAATAAATTTTGGTGGAGTTCATTAGTGAATGAATGCACGAGTGAATATATAACTTGCCCCTTTGCCCCATATTCTCCCCAGACACCCACAGACACTCTAGAGAACTCATTTAAATATTCAAGGCAGTGGTAGCAGGAATGAGAAAGAGGAAACAGATTTGAAAAAATACACTTAGGGTACTAAATCAAGACGTGGTGATCCAGTTATATGTGATGTGTAAGGAAGGAGAGACTCATAGCTTCCAGGCTTGGGCATCTGGGCAGATGATGCTGATATCACATGAGTTAAGAATGGCAGTGAAGGTCCCAGGGGAGAGAAGGCTTGCTCAGTGAGTGTATTTATTTCTTGTGGGCATTCAAGGAAGATATCCACCAGGCCACGGGATATTGGTCTGATGCTTGGGGGACAGATCAGAGTTCGAAGATGTCAACTTGAGGATTCTCACTTTTACATGGTACTGATGCCTGGAAAATGCACGTGATTGCCCAGAGAATGTGAGAGAGTGAAGAAAGAACACAGCAGGGACAGACCTCACAGGGACACTAGCACTTACCTGGTGGGAAGAGGAGACAGGGAAAGAATAATCAGAAAAATACAAGAAATATGCAGCATGAGGAACTGTAGGATCCAAAGGACCAGAGTCTCCTAAAGGACAGAGTGACTGACCCAGCATACCTACTAAGCCCATTGAAATGAGACTAATAGGTTCCCAGGACTGCAAGACTAAAGAACATTCATGGTCCAAGCAGTTAGAAAGACTTAGATTCACATCATTCAATCTGCCAGGTCTGAGCCTCAGTTGTCTCATCTGAAAAATGGGGATAAAATGGCAATTAAGCCATATCTACCCACCTGATGGGGTTATTGGATTTTAATGAGAAAGTGCATATGAAAGCCAGCCCATCAGCAACTGAAAAGCATGTATGGATATAAAGTTATTTGTTAAATTTGGTAGGCAGATTAACAACTGTTAATAAATGCTTGCAGCTAACAGTATATGAGAAAAGCATAATTAACTGTGCATTGATGAAGCTCTTTAAATTGTAAAAACTGAATAATACCTAAGTGTTTTTTTTTTTTTTTTTTTTTTTTGAGAACTTGTAAATCCCTTTCTAGCTGGAACTCAGAGTTCTCCACCCAGGCCTTTCTTACCACCTTGCACCTGTCTGTACTATCAATGTCCCACAGTCAGTTGTGATTGTTTGATGCTAAGTCTGTCTCCCTTCCAGACTGTGAGCTCTTTGAAGGCAGACCACATCTTATCCAGCTGCCCTTCTATTTTTATCTGTAGCCTCCAGCACAATACTTGGAACATCAAATGGCCTTCATGAATATTAATTGGAAGAGAATAAATTAGTAGTAACCTCAGTCGTTTAACCTCACCCTCATTATAAAAGAACAATTGGATTGTGTTTGCTCCAATCTTTACAGCATTAATCTTATTTTCAGACACATTAAGCAATACCAAGAATGCCTGCTATATTATTTGGAACAGATAGCTAATTATGGACATAGAGATGAAAGTTACAAGCATTTGCAATCATTTTTAATGAGTTCAGAATTCTTTTTTTTTTTTCCTTTGCAGTTTTTGGCCAGGGCTGGGTTTGAACCTGCCACTTCCAGCATACGGGGCCAGCACCCTACTCCTTTGAGCCTCAAGCGCCGCCCCAAGTTCAGAACTCTTAAAGGAAGACTAGAATTGTGTGACTTTGAGCATTTATCACAGGTAGTAGGTAGCTGCCTCCACACAAAACCAGAGCTGATAACAGTTTGATTGACAGGTGAAGCTCCAGTCTAGGAAAGATCTTTGTCTATATGTCTTAATTTCTCTGGATGTCCCAGAGCCCATCTGAAACCTCACCCCACTATCAAGTAAAAGATATTAGGTGGTTCTTACCCAGATAAAATACGCTCACACCCTTAAGAACTGGAGCAATTACAGGAGAGGTGACTCTGGCACCATAAGATGGTGCATCTTTGATTTGGAGAAGCTTCAACCTGCCACTGATTCCTGAGCTGCTGAAAATGTCACAAGTCACAGTAGGACAAGCGCTCTTCATAATTTGGTTCAATTCATTGGACAGCAAAAACTGCAATTATCGTTTGCAAGGGCTTTTTATAATTGTTGCAAGATAGAATTGTGTTCATTGATTGCTATGGCCTTATGCTCACTCACTGGCTCATCTGCATAAAAAATTGTACTTGAGGTGATCTTTTCCCCAATACTATCTAACCCTCGAGGAAATTTGATAATAAGTGGCCCAAATTGAAAAGTCTAATGTCACTTAAGTGATGAGTAAGGTCAAGGAGTATTAGACGTGGCTTTCACAAATCACAAGTCTAATGTGGTAGCCAGACTCTCTTTTTGAGAGCCCCTTTCTCACAATCAGATATGGCCTCCAGACAGGGAACCAGGAAATGTTGTTCTTCTAGGAATCTCAGGTAGGTGCAGATGGAAAACTAGAAAGTTCACATTTTGGCCCACTCATTTCAATACAGGTTGTGATGGGCTCAAATACAGGTATTCCTTGCATTGTGGCCACTCTCCGTCCTTCTCTTCTGGCTCCGGGCTGAGTCTTGCTGGTGTTTCAATCCAGAGTGAGGCTCTACATTCCAGGCCATGGCTAGACCTGATCATCTGTCAGCATAGATGTTTCTCATCCCTGCTTCAGTGATATTATTTAAGTGTTAACATTAATCACTTTCAACTCTCCCTTCCTGAGTGTTCCTTAAGAGAAAAACAATCCTACAGACAAATGGAATGACTCAGGACAGCACCCTGTTTTCCTACAATGATCCAGTGTCGCGCAAAAAGACAAAATAAAAACAAGACAACTAAAAAAAAAAAAAAAATGCCTGGACTTTGCCAGTGCCAGGGAAATAATCAAACAGAAAAACCCAATTCCACAGAACTGCCCTAAAACCTTCAGAGAGCTGCCTTAAAAGAAGACAGAAAAAAACCTAAAAAGAAAATGGCAGAACAGACAGGCCTGACTTGGTTTCTGCTTTGTTGCTGTAACAAATGTGGCAGCCTTACCTGGAAGGGCCTCCAGTTCAACACCTAAAAATGCTTTTCATTTGAGAGATTCTCAGTGTTAAGACTCATGGTCCACCCCAAGACACCAAAAGGGAACGGGACACTAACGCTTCAATAGTGTTGCTACACAATCTTCCCTGGGCTTCCAAAGCCATCTTCAGAACTTAACCAATGAAACTTATTAATTCAGAGCACATCATAGAAGTATTATAAAGCTCCGTCTCTTAGTATGATAATTAGATCCTTGGATTTGTTGTGCTCCTGTAATTTATTGTATTATCCAATAGGTTTCAGGTAGCCTTTTGTCAGAACACACTTTTCTACATACTTATGTCTCTTCTAAGGCACATTTTCGTGTCACTTTCAGATCACCAGAGAGCATGACCCTCGATTCATTGCCTTGATTTCTTTTCTAGTAATTACTGAGCATGAATCAGGCACTGCGTTAAGCTTCTCATATGCTGTCCCTCTGACTCTGGTGATCACAAGCTGCAGGGGCACCAGGAGAGTTCAACAATGTTCAAGTTCAAGATCACACAACAAAGCACCAGACCTATATTCAAACACAGGTCTTCCCGCCTCTAAAACCCCTCTCTCTCTAGATATCCCTCCCTAGAGTCATCTTCTCAATATGGAAATGTCTCCCCTCCCATAACCTCTTCTTCCCAGTATTTAAGAAGGAAGGAAGAATCCATTCTAACATAATTCTTTGGGCCGTACTTCAAGTTATCTGCTTTGAGAGCTTCCTGCAGACTAATATCCTGCAATGTTTCCTCCTGTGCACTAATCACTCTCACAGAACAATATTTAAGACCAGTGGAGCCCAGGTTTCAGGTGGGCAGGGACCAGTGAAGAGGTCACACTTGTCTTGCAACCTTTTCCCACAAGTAGAAGGTGAAGGGCAATATGGCAGAACAGAAAGGAGAGTAGAGCATTCATTGCCACAGCCCCTCAGGTGGCCCTTCTTGAGTGGTGGAGAAGCCCAAGGGGCAACTTTCTCTGTGTTATAGAGCCAGGGTCTCTAGGAAGCTTCCCTACACTGGCTAGCTCTCTGGTCACCTACACACACAGCTTGAGTGCTTGCTGCAGGGTAGAATTAACATAAAATATGCCCTCTGCTGGATCATATTACCCAAACCAAAAGTCAATACACATTGTTCTCACAAAAGACCATAACGTTTGAAACAAAATAGACGTGGAAAATCTGGGACTAAGGTCACCCTATAATTAGTTACTTTCTATAAACCGTTTGTTACTTGTGACCAATACACCTATAACTAAATATGTATATGGTTACCCCTTCCTAAAATGTTTTTATTGCAATAGTAATCTGTATTGATATATGTACACATAGACTGCATTCTTTAGTCTCCCTCATCAACACTGTCAACATTGAAGTACATTAAAGAGGATTTGCTGGATACATTATAATATGTGTATTAACAATGTTACTTAATAAGTATATTATAAACTACACTTCTACATTGCCAAGTATAGTCTTCATCTTTCCAGAAAAAAACCTACCTATTTATGATTATTAGTCCAAAAAAACACATTATCAACCCCACCATTATGACAGATGGCATATTTTTATAGCTTAGCTTAAGAGGACATGTGGATGAATATTCTTAAAATAGAATGACACAATTCAAAATCATCTATCAGAAACAGTTCCCAATTCTTCTTGTCAATTATAAACACTGATTTGCTTAAGCAAAGAACTCAAGCTATGTCATTCTCCGCTTCATGATGTAAGAAATACAAGTCTAAATTTCAAAGTATGTGAATCACAAACAGAGAGCATTTTATTCACACTACCCAACGTTTGTTCAATCATCCAAAAGTTTCCATGAACTTTTGTTGTTGTTCTATTTTTTTTCATGACCAAAAAAAAGCACAGCATGTCCAAACTAACTAGATCATAAAGACCGCCTCAATTTATGTAATTGCCTTCTGATTGTGTTGCTTGTTCAAAGACAACACTCTTGTTATGCACTGTTCCAAATAGTGTGTGCCAGTCAAGATGCTTTCAGCTGCAAGTAACAGAAAATCCAACTAAAAGTGGCTTAAACAATGAGAAAAGTGTGTTACCTGATGTAGCAAAAAGTCTGACGGTGGTCAGTTCCCAAGAGTCAGGGATGCTCTGCTATGCTCAGCAGGTTGATAAAGCCTTCTTTTATTTGCAAGTTGGCTGTCGAAACTCCAGATGGCACGTGAGGACCTGACATCCAGCAGAGAAGGCTGTCCTCTGAGGCTTCCCTTTATATATTTCAAGGAACACATTTTCAAGAGACTTCCTGTATACTTTCCACAACTGTTTTAAAGTAACCAACATTTGCCTCTTAGGCTAGGAAAGGGTCTCTGAAGTGCCTGGAAATTTTTAAACACATCCATTGCTCTACTAGGAAGGAAGGAGGAGATGGTTGCTCTGATATAAGTAATCAATACTTTCTACCACAGGAGTCCTCCCGAATAATCCATCTTTCCCTAAAAATTTTAGTGTGAGTTTATAGCTGTTCAACCCCCTTAACATTTTCACCTCTACAACGTGCTCCAGCTTCCAGATTCTAGGAAATATACTAAAATTTCCAGTACACTTCTCTTTTGATCCTGAGCCATTTTTCTCCCAGGAATTCTGAAGAGTAACTAGATACAGAATCGTGTTTTATGTATCAGCCCACAACAATTCAGTTCTGGAAGAAAATCTACCCAATTTGGACCTTCAGCAAGGAAACACAACAAGGTACCCACACACTAAGCGTCCAGGAATAATTAAGCATGGACCCCTCCTAACTTTCCCAGTCCCATTTTTCCAGAATATATATCCTCACAAAGTGATGAAGATTAACTTTACTGCTCTTCACCTCACTTCTGTGCTCACAGATCCCTACCTTAAAGAGAACTAGAAAACAAAGACGCCTCTGTTCTTACCTAACCAGACTCCCTTTTTTTTTTCTGAAGCAGTCTCACTATGTTACCCTCGTTAGGGTGCCATTGCATCACAGCTCACAGCAACCTCCGAATCTATGCCTTAAGTGATTCTCTTGCCTCAGCCTCCCAAGTAGCTAGAACCACAGGCACTCACCACAATGCCTGGCTATTTTTTGGTTGCAGTTGTCATTGTTGTTTAGCAGGCCCTACTCACCAAGCTACAGGTGCTGAGCCAAGACTCCCTTTTTCTTTTCTATTTTTTTTTTTTTTGAGACAGAGTCTTATTTTGTCACCCTTAGTTGTAGTGCTATGGCTCTACAACAACCTCAAACTCTTGGGCTCAAGTGATTCTCTTACCTTAGCCTCCTGAGTAGCTGGGACTATAGGTGCCCACTGCAATACCCAGCTTTTTAGAGATACAGTCTCACTCTTGCTTAGGTGGTCTCAAACTCCTGAGCTCAAGTAATCCACCCATCTCAGCCTCCCAAAGTGCTAAGATTACAGGTGTGAGCCACCGTACCCAGCAAACCAGACGCCTTTAGCCAGATCAGGTGCTTCTAGTTCTGACATTCTCTCTCCTCTCCTACACCTGATTCCTTTTGGTCCTGGGGCCTTTGGATCAACGTTAATTCTTCTATCAAGATGTAAGTCTGCACCAGGATTTTCTGCCTTTTTTGTTCTTCTTTTAGTCATGGCCCAAATATGGGATTTGGCTGGTGAGACCATTATGGATAGCCCAGCAGTCATCAAAGGAAAAACCCAGACCTCAGTGTTGTCGTAATCTATAATTTATAAACCCTGTCACTATATTAATTGCCCTTAGAAACTCATTATTGTCACCCCCAGCAGTATTCACTGATGAGACATAGGTCAGAGCTCCCTCCAGCTGCTGGAGGAATGAAACATGCCCAGGATGGGGGACGTGGGGGGACAGTCAAGAGACACTCCCGGGTGCAAGGATTTGAATTTCATTAGCCTTTTCCCTGTGGTTATTTTCACATATGTATGTGCCAAGTTTGCATATGCCTCAGGAAGTTTGCACCCCAAACTTGAACTGAGAGGTCCAAATAGAATGATGGACCAGTAAGACTGCATGGACAGCCTCTTCTTGGGAGGGTCATTCCATCTGCCTGCACCCAGTGACTACCACACAGAACCCGGCCATGGGAGCTCTGTAACACATACAGAATGTACAATCAGCTTGTAGGCAACTGCCACTCCAGAGCTTTCCTGTTTTCAGCCACAGCCACACTAGAGGGCACCTGAACCCCACTTGTATTACAGACTAAGTTGTTGACATGGGTACAAGGTGGTACTTTGGAGGGCGAGCAAGGAAAGTAAATTTGGAGGGGGGGTGATGGGAGGGGTATGTTTGTTTTCACGTGTCTTCAGTATTTGAGGAAGCTTCCGAGTCAGACTTTGGGGACCGAAACCTTAATTATACAATATAATTGTTGTTAATGGAACGTGTACATTTCAACCCGGCAAGATTGGCGGTGTTTAATGCCAGCGTGACATATTTCCCAAATCGTCGTCTTTATTTGTATAAATAGGAAAGAAGCAAAAATTGCACCAGCTCTGTGCATAATGAAGAGGGAGGCGACGTGCCGCCTGTACTGCGGTGGCCAGATGCTCTTTTATCTCTTTTCAAATCAGCATGCAGAGCTGCTGGTCCTCCAACTGAAAGCATCTTTCCTAAGGGATGGCAGAACGGTACGTTTGGAATGATAACATTCTATAAATAAATAAAAAAAGATTATTAAGAACGCTGTGTAAATCTCCTCGTCAAACACCCCTTCAAGCAACCATCATCAGTAATTCAGTTTGGTCCCTTAATCCCACTGTATACAAACACAGAGCATAAATACAGTATTTAACAAGCACCAGAGAAAAAGCAGCGTTCTTGCAGTAAGGACTCGTTCAGGAAGAACAAACACGCCTTGCCCACAGTCTTGTTGGTCACCCCCGGGTTTCCCCCCATGATTTGACCCTCCCGCCTAAATGAGGCGTCCCCCTCACGTGGATGAATCTCAGGCATAACTGCCTATTTCAATTAAACTTAAAAATATGAACTTGGTTCCCGCATCCTTTTTTGTTTCACCTGGGTGAATTCACAGGGTCTCCATTAGAAACCACATCACATTGGCAAAGATCTACAGATTCCCTACTGACACTCCAACAGGGTTAAGCTTTTGGTATCTCGGTAAAAGAATGCCATCATTCTTTTTCCTTTCTCACTCAGCCTGAGAGAGAGAAATGAGAGGGCCCTGGTGACTCCACGGCACTCTGCCCATTGCATATCTTCTGGGTGAGAGGCCATTTCTCCAGGGGGCCCCTGCCGTGTTCTACCCATCCCATTAGCGTCTGTCCATGCTGAGTGGTATGTGAGAGGGCAGAATGAACCTGCAAATTCCTTTCTCATCAGGCACACCCACCACCACCAGGAAACACTCTCCGTCTACTTTTCTCCTTCCCTTTAAGAACGTCCATTGCCGTATCCCTCCCCTGCCCGGTGCAGAGAAGTCACAGGACAGACTGAGGACAAACACTGAGGGGACTCCAGGGAGAAGCTGAGGTTCCAAGTCCCAACTCTGGAAGCCCAGCCTTGGGCCAACTCAACACCTTAGAGCAGTGGTTCTCAACCTTTCTAGTGCCGTGACCTTTTAATACAGTTCCTCATGTGGTAGTGACCCCCAACCATAAAATTATTTCATTGCTACTTATGATTGGGGGTCACTAAGACATAAAGGGTTGCAGCATTAGAAGGTTGAGAACCACTGCCTTAGAGCCTCAGCTCACAGGTGAAGGGGCCAATGGGATTGCATATGTGATAGGTTTCTTAACCAGATCTAACATGATCTTAACCATGATTTTTCGACTGCTGGTTAGCAAAAGTTGCATTTCAGATGTGTCTTATTTTTGCTATTTTTATAGGGGGAGTTGTTACATCCAAATTTTAAATCACATATGGTAGAAGATGAACAATGTGAGTATATGAGGTAGGCTGTAACAAAATGCCACGGAGTGGGTGATTTAAACGATGGAAATTCGTTTTCTCACAGTTACGGAAGCTGGAGGTCCAAGATCAAGGTGCTAGCAGGGTTGGTTTCCTGAGGCCTCTCTCCTTGGTTAGCCGCTTCCCACTTTCCTGCAGTCCTCACATGGGCATGCCTCTGCCTGTGCACAGGCTAGCTTTGCTGTGCCTGTCCACATTTCCTCCTCTTAGAAGGATACCAGTCAGATTGGATTGGGGCTCATCCAGACGACCTCATTGAACCTTAATCACCTCTTTAAAGGGCCTATCTCCATATAGAGTCACGTTCTGGGATACTAGCACTTCAACATATGAGTCTGGGGAACACAATCCAGCCTGTAATAGGAACCTTCATATATAGCATCCAAATTCTTGCCAAGCTTTGCCTGAAAAAAAAAAATATGGAAGCCCTGCTTTTAATTCAAAGTTAATGCCATTGTGTAAAAATGATGTTTCATGAATATCCCGGTGATAAAGGAAAAAAAGAGTAAATTACAGCCACAAGTCAATGCCTTAAAAAATCTCTTAAGGACCTTTGAAATTCAGATGCTCACAAGCCAGGTGTTCTCACTTGCCTTAAAGAAAAAAGAGACAGAGAGATTTATTACATTCTTTGAGTAAACATTGCTCCTGTCCCATTCTCTACCGGGCACCTTGTGGGAACTTGAAAAATATTAACTGGTCACAGTCTGCTCATGATTTGAACAGGCAGAGAAGGAGGGAGGAAGAGCATATGTGATGACTTTCCGTGAAGCAGAACCCAGGTCTGTTTCTTCGTTTATCTTTCCCTTTAATAACAGCAATGGGGCAGTCGGGAGTGTGACTGAGCATTGTGGATACATAAGAAAATCCTTGCTTCAGATCTCGACTCATTACACAAAAGTCATCCCAAGAGTCCGTCTCCCCCATCCCTCTGCCTGGTATTTGAGCAGCTGCTCAAGGGGAGACAATTCCCTGAGGGCTCTCTGGTCCCAGGCTGCCTGAGCCAGGCACAGTGATGGATTCCCAGAGGCCAGGAGACCCAGCTGCCCGGCAGAGCTTCCCCCACAAGGACCTCTAAGACCTGGATATGTGATTTCAGAAAGTCAGGCACGAATGTGGGACTTCTGGTCAAATAGGTAACTAGTATACACTAGTTGTCCCATTTGAATGCTGACCAAAATGACAGTGAAGTAATTAAGAAGATGTAAACCTACAAGTCATCAAGAACTAGGGAAGTAACAGTTGTGAACGAGAACTAGCTAAACACTTGCTGGGGTGGGGAGGAGAATCAATCGAGAAATGGCAATTCTCTCAGCAGAGAAGAGGCTGTAACTAAAAAACGTAGTTCCCTTACAGGACTGTGGCCAGGCCGGGCCCTGGCACACTGCGGACTCCCCAGGAGGTGGGGCCAGGCAGGGCCTGGAGTGGAAGCCTGTGTATGTAGCGCACACACACACACACACACACACACACACACACACACGAGCGTCTCTCCCATCACCCCACCCAGCCCGCTAAACACAACCCCTCCCCTGCTGCCTTCTCCCAGTGTATCCCCTGCCACATCCTTCCGGGAGGGAGAGCACATATTCTTTAGAGACCTTGAACCATAGAATCTTCAGGCTCAGTTAACAATAGCAAGCCGGGCTGAAAACAAAGCACTCAGGTGAAACTCTGTTCTGAGTACCATGCCTGTCTCTGCTCCCAGAAGACCCATGTCCAGATATACACCATCCAGGCAGGAGAAAGAAAGATAATTGTCCCAGGAAACTCACTGGCCCTAGGGACAAGATCCACAGACTCATCTGAAATTTTCTTCATCAAGGAAGCCAGCTCATCTCCTGACAGCCCTTACTGAGAGACTAGCCACCTCCATGCACCCAAAGTCACCTGTCAGATTTTTATTAATTGCTTCATTTCTTTTATTTAGGGGGTACAAGTGATCTTTGTTATGCAGAGAACTTATATAATGCTCAAGTCAGGGCTTTTGGCGTGCCCATCACTAGAATAGTCTCCATTGTACCTAATGGGTAAGTTTTTGTCTCATACCCATCCTCTGGCTCTCCCCCCTCCTTGGATTCTCGTGTCCTTTATACCACTTTGTGCCCGTGTATATCAGCTCCGACTTTTTAGTGAGAACACAGGTGTTTGGTTTTCCACTCCTGAGATACTCCACTTAGGATATGCACCACTTCTTAACCGCATATGGACATTCAAGGATCACCGGACATTGAAGAAGGCATCAAACACTGACCAAGAGAACTAAACGAAGAAACAAATTGTTCTGAGGAGCTAAGAAGACACAAAGGCAATAGAGGGAGGAAAACAATGGGGGAAGGGCAAAGAAAAATAAACCAAAAAGCCTTATAATCATTATCATCACATGCTTTTAAGAAAATATTACATTCAGGAAATAAGAACAGGATACAGTGAAAAAGCACAATCAGAGTGCAAAGAGTTTGGGGAATTAAATATGTAAAAGTCAAAATTTAAAATGTTCAGTGAGACACTTGGAAAATGAGGGTGAATAGCTCTCTTCAAGAAGTCAAAGAAATAGAATAAAGGGAAGAAAAGAAAGCCAGGGGACCAATCCAATATGTCCAACACCTGAAGTTTTAGGAAGAGAAAACTGAGAAAATAAAGGGGTAGAAATAATCAAATGATTGATTTAATTTCCCACAGCTGGAAGATATGAGTTACCAGAGTGTCCAGCATAGTCTTTGTTTAAAAAACAAAAAATGCCAAGGCAAATATCAATTTTAGAATACTGGTGTTGAGAAAAATCTTAAGAGAGGGGACCTTATCACAAAAGACAAGGAATAAAATGGGAACCCTGCCTCCTCCTACCACTACTGAGGCTGAATGACAATGGAGCACTTGATATTCTGGGGGAAAAATAATTTCCCATCTACATCTCTACCAAGAAAAGCTCTTAAGCAAATATGAGAGTAGAATAAAGAACTTTTCAGGTAAACAAAGACTAAGAAAAACATCACCTCTTATATACCTCTTCTCAAGGAGCTCGCTGGAGTTAATGCTTTCCAAAATCCTTTCTCAGTTAACAAGTTAAAACAAAATTGGAATCCAGGAAGGGAAAGATGGGAGAAATAAATCCTGGAATAACTAGGAAGAATCCCACAGCACCCTTCCAATGGGCCTGAAGAGCAACCCACGCAACCTGCAGGAGTCTGGAGAACTCCAGGAGAAAAGTCTTCAAGTGGGAGTGGGAGTCAGTTAGGAGACTTCTAGTTTATTTAGGATATGAGACTTGTGGAAAACCGTCTGAGGAATATTCACACAGCTGTCACAGGATCTGAGGAAAGTTAGCCATAGTTTCACAGAATACTAAGCAAAGGGAAAAAAAAAAGACAGTTATTACCTTCTGGGGGGAAAGTTGTACAGCAAACTAAAGGTAACTAGAGTACTTATTTGGCTCAGCAGTAAACAAAATTGACATAGTTGCAACAATATAGACCCTGAGTATGAACTATAAATATGAAAATATTTTAGAAATATGTCAAAAGGGAGAAGGGAAGAGAATGAATAGAGAAAAGCTACAGCACCATAATACGAAATAAGGAGATAGTGTCTAAAATAGATAAATCGAGAATTAGCAGTTTTAGCAAATTGTGAATGTGTAGTTATGGAAGAGCTAAACAAACTAGAAATAGTTGCCACTGGACAGAATAGGGGTGGGGAGAAGTGGAACAGGGGTGCTGCTGGGTTTCATTTTAAGCCTTTAATGGTATTAAATTTTTAAAATATGCTCACACAGATTACTTTAATAACTATAAAAACAATACTAGAAAGATGAGTATATAGAAATAGATAAGAAGGAGAGAGACAGACTGGAAAATGGACACGGAGGTAATGTTTCAATAAATAAGCAAGAAGCGTTCCGTCGATACTAGAAGCCACAAGGAGAGACCCAGGCTGAGGTGCTGTTTTGCCAGAAATGGAAGCTGGGCATTGGGAAATCAGGCAGAGAGAAATTGCTTTTTATATTATGTAATAAAGATTCTGGCTTGAACTGAGAGAAAAATAACATTGGAACTAAGGAAAATGTACTGACTTCTGAGAGAGGCTGGCAGAAATAAACCTGCAATGGTCATGAGCCAACTTCACATTGCCCAACTGCAGAGGACCCTGTTTCCATCAAACTCCACGGAACTGCTGTTCCCTGGAGTGAGGCAGGTGTTTGCAGCAACCCTGTGGGTAGACACAAAGATGCAAGATCTAAGTTTGATTTCTTAAACTGTACCTCAACTCTTTTAAATTATAGTTGGTCTTTGTAAATGCCTGCCTGTACATAACTGTATCTGATAAGTCTTCAGGCCTTCAGTGGTGAAGATATGTTGCCCTTGAGAATGACATTGGTGCCTGGTCTAGTCTTGAGAAGATTTGCCTCTAAGAGATAAACCATAGCCCCCAGGAAGACGTTCTTAAGTCCCCAAGTACTAGTAATAGCATAAATATCAGCAAAGCAGAGAGCAAGGTTTAGTCTTGGGCCTCACAGCCATTCCCTAACAAAAGTGAGAGGTCTTGGGCAGATCACTTACATAATCTTACCTAAGCGTCTAGATGTTTCTTGAGATGAGAAAGTGGACTAAATAAATTGTATGGCCCATTCCAGTTCTGAATGCTCAGCCAGGTGGAAATCATAGCCTTACAGACAGAAGTCCTCTGACCCAGCCACTCCCCTGGTCTCCCCAATGGACTGGGGCTAGGTGCCATTTCACAACATTTCATGTTCTGCTCATAGAGTTTCTTCTTTGTGCCATAGAAGCCACTCTACTGCATGTCAGATTTCCCCTTGTGTGTCCTTTCTTCTAATTTTAATAAATCCATAGTGAAGAACTAGTCTTAATCCTCTACAGGTCACTTCTGGAATAAGTGTTTTGGTGGCAACGGCTGCCATGTGGCGTCCTTTGAAGTGCCTTTGTTCTCTTATTCCAGCTGGCAGGTGGCTGCAGAGACTTGACATAAGACAAAGCCAGCATATCAGACAATCTTCCATACAGTTGCTGAAAGAAGTACTGGGGTGGCGGGCAGGGAACAAAACACGCTGAGCTTGTAAGTTAGCCTGAAACTGAAGCTCTCATCTTTTTGGCCCACACACCCTCTGAGTTTATGGAAGCCCACTTCCTATCAAAGCAGCGACTCAGTTGACAAGCAGCATTGTCATTCCTACGTTCCTGGATGAGGGTGACCAGTATTTCTAATTCCAAGGGGGTTTTTGTTCTTTTTTTTCAGCCTTTTCTTCTTCCCAAGCTACACAAAATGGCTGCTCTCTAAACGCTACTCAGCATCTCTCCTCTTCACCCTTTTCTCTAAATGCCACATCCTGGAAGGTTTCTCCTTTACTCTATGTTTGGAGTCATTTTTCACCTTTGCAAATTCATTCAGACCCTCATTCACAACCCAGAGTACTTTCCCCAGACCTCGCTGGCTGAAGCATTGCCTCTGCCCACTGAGTTCCAAGGCGCTCACTGCTTTAGCATCCACAGCACACATGGAACTTCATGTCTCCCCTTCCATCATCTTGAATATCAGTGATTCCTCTCTGGGCTATTCTCACCTGATTATAAATGCCTTGGAGGCAGGTATGCATCTTCTGCCTCTCAGTCCCTCCTAGAAGTTGGCACACATCTCAATAAATACTCCCTTCTTTATAATTTCATTGTTATTACTGAATAAGGAATGTTTCAACAGGAGACACTAGCGCCGGTCACACCGGACATGAATAACTCCTTACCTTGTCTTCAACTCAGATGACCTTTGTTCAACATTAGCAGTCACCCAGGTCTGATGACCTTCACGACCACAAATTCAGAGTCCTAGAGTTTGCCTGCTCTGGCACAGCATTGGCCAAACAGAGAGGCTGTGACAACAGCCCCCTCATGCAGCTTGGTGGTTAACCACATGGGATCTGGAGCCAAACTCCACTTTGAAACTTTAGCAAGTTATCTCACCTCTTTGGGCTTTCATTTCTTCCTCTGTACAATTGCCTTCTCTCCCCCCCAAAATGCCTTCTTTGTAGCTCTTAACCTCTTTTGTGGTTCTGTTATGGTTACAACTCATCCTTGATGGTAGAGTTCTGTGCAGGACTCTGAGTGGGAACCAGAGAGATGGATGCAAACCTCAGTGGGCCTAGGAGCCAACCTCCTAGACCTCCCCATTTGCAAGCTCCAAGTGAATGGTTTTGGTTTTGGTCTTAGGCATAATAAAATACTTCTAACAGTAAATGTGAGGTTTGCACAGGAAGAGAATTGTAACAGTGTGACGGTTGAAGATAACCTATCTTGAACCAAGTGCTTCTGGCCAGCTTTCCCCTCACCCCATGGGGGTAGATGGGCAGAGAGGCTACTCCTGGGAGAAACCTAGCCCTTGAGCATCATAGGGGTTGTAATTTGCACATTGAATAACTTTTCTTTCCTGGGGTTAAGATTTATGTGTACATCGAGTGATCACACACACCCCACCCCGCCACCCCAGGCCTGTGAGCCTCACTGCACACTTGGTACTCAGGGAGAGAGAGAGGCTGGGGAGAATGTGATTGATCTGTCTGCAGGCTGCTCCCTGTCACTGGGAGCCACTCTTACTGACTTCCATATCAGTGTGAGGCAAGAGAAATGTGTTCATCTAAGAGTCTTAAGAACCGTTTGGTAGGCCAGGTGAGGTGGCTCATACCTAAAATCCTAGCACTCTGGGAGGCCGAGGCAGGTGGATTGCTTGAGCTCAGGAGTTCCAAGATTAGCCTGAGCAAGACTTGCAAGACCCCATCTCTACTAAAAGTAGGAAAACTAGCTGGCCATTGGGGCCAGAGCCTGGAGTTCTGGCTACTTGGGAGACTGAGGCCAGAGGATCCCTTAAGCCAAGGAGTTTGAGGTTGTTGTGAGCTAGACAGACTGAGGCCATGGGACTCTAGCCTGGGCAACAGAGTGAGACTCTGTCTCAAAAAAAAATTTTTTTTGCTACTATAATGATATGATCGTCAGTTATTTGTTCAACTTGCCCAGAAAGAAGCTTATATTTAGAAGGTCGGGGACAAGGAAAGAGTAGGAGAGGGAACAGTGATTTCTCTTTCTCTCTCTCTCTCACACACACACAGGGAGAGAGAATGACAGAGGAAGGAGAGAGTGGGAGAGGAAAAGAAAACAGGGAGGGAAAGAGAGAGAATGAGAATGTAAAGAACTAGAAAGGATACAAAACAGAATAGGCCCTCGGCAGCCACACACACCCGTGACGAGCCATGCAGCAGCCGCGTCTGTGGGAGCCGCTGATGGCTTCATCCTCCAGCAAGACAGCAGACCCAGACTCTGCCTCTACCCACTGCAACCCAGCTCTGTCCTTAAGGCACCCACGAGGCTAAGTTTCCATGAACTGCCTCGGCAATTGAAAAGTCGCTGGTTAGGAAGCCGAGACATTCACAGGTTCAGACGTGAAGCTTGGTCCTTAAAATGAATTGGAAGCATCTGGCTGTTGTGCTGTCTGTAGGTAATGATGCAGCCGCGTCACACACCCAGATGTGATTCTACATTTCTGCAGCTGTTCTGGTGGGAGTTTCAGCGCCCCAGACATCTGCTGCTGGGACTCTGTGGTACAATTCTCACTCCATCTCTCTGGGCTCTTATTCTTTTCTCAGAAAATGTACTTTCTTTCCACTCAGAATTTTTCTATTTTCCAAAGGAGTATTCCCAGCAAAAGGGATCCCTACCAAATTCTATGGAACACAGAAGAGAAATTCATATCGTCTTCAAACTTCACAGGCCGACAGAGGGTGTGATGCCAATTAGCAATAAGAGGTTTGATGAGACAGAACATTAGAACCAGGCAAAGAACTCGTGGTTTACTGCAAATTTAGAAGAAATGGCTCTGATGAAGTCATTTCTGTACGTTAAACAAAATGGGCACTGTGTTTAACATTAACTTCTGTGGGTTAAACATAAAGGAAATACCTTTAAATTCGAAATGTTTACCTCCAGCATAGCCATTAGCGTCATCGAACTGCATGCACCAAGCTCTCTCAGTACTGAGATCAAAAACTCTTTCAAAGTCTGCTTCCCTGTGCATTTTAGATAATATAAATTCACATAATCATTCTGAAGATCAACTAGAAATATCGAGGTCAGAAAATATTGATGCACTTTGACCCAGTAATTTCTGGGAATTTATCCTAAAGAGATTATCTTATTTATGAAAAAGGCTTATGTCTAAAGATGCTTATCATGGGATTAATTACAGTGAAACTTGGAATTGATCTATTGTCCCAAAATACAGAAATAGTTATGGTAATATGGTGTCTCTACTTCCATAGGATACATGGAAAATCAATTTGGGGGACTGACTCGGTCCAGCTGCGCAGGCAGCAATTAAAAAGATATGTACTAAAGCTAATGCCCACATGGAAAATATTTCTGACGTATATTAAGCAGAAAAGGCACATGCAAAGTTGTTGGTACATTATGCTTAGGATCATATCAAAACTTGGTATTTGAAAACAACTCGAAGGAATTGCTCCAAAACAACCATAGCTATTGTGTTTGAGCACTAAATTGATGGACAATTTTCTTCTTTGAAGGAGAATCTTCTCTAATGACTTGTGAAGTGGTTGTATTACTTGAATCAATAAAAATTCAAAGAAAAGTGGATCCTTATAGTATAGGCAAGACACGGAATCCGAAGAGGCAAGGGGTGTTTTAAAAAATAAAAACAAATAAAGCAAGACCCTCCATGTCTCAGGCATGTTATCAAACAAAATCTAGAACTAGCAGACGTGTTAGAGGCCTGTTTCCCCAGCACAACTACAGATTTCTGCCCATTTCATCTGGCATTTGAAGGAACCCAAAGTGACATTAACTCAAGATTCTGATTTTTACCTGATGACTGGAAATCTAGAGACTGACTATGAAAAAATTAACCCAGCTTTGCAGGAAGGCTTATGAATAACCACAGATGGAGAAAATTATTTCCCTTCATTTCAGTGATTGGAAAAGCTTGGAACAGGGTGCTTCTCCTTGGTTCTAAAACGTAACTTTTCCAAAGCCCGCAAAGCAAGTAAAGGGTGAGTATAACACGGGGTCTCACTGTACCCAAAGGCCTTTGCCAACTTCACATTAAACCTGAAAGCAAGCACAGACACAAGCTAATATTGCTTTGGGCTGGCTTTTTTTTTTAGCCCTCCTCTCAAATTTTAAAATAGTGCAATTGATTTTTTAATATCCAAAAATAAATCGTGCCATTTCTTAGCATTTTGGAGGACAGCTTTAATCTGGAAGGGGAAAGGGATGATTGAGTGATAGTAAACTGATTCATCTCAGGATTTCTCAGGAAAATGCCGACCCAGCATCCCGGCCCGCACGCACGCCATTATAATTCTTTGATTTCCTGTCACTGCAGACAGTTTAAAAACTGAGAGTAAATAGGAGACATGGAAAATCAATGTGAGGTGCTGAATTGTTCCAGCTGCTGCAGCTCTGTTAATTACATCATATTTTTATGGAGACATTCGGCTGGGTCTTGCCAAGTGCCGGCATCTGGAGCCATAGCCTGCCATCCTGCTGCGGGAAGCTCTTCTCCCCAAGCATCTCGGTTAACTGCAAAAGGACAAGCTACCCAAGGAAAGCAGCTTGTACAGACCAACTCTCTGAGGCAAAATCCGGATGATCATCGTGCCTTCCGTTACCATAGAGATGAGAGGTGCTGGGAGCTGGAGAGGGGCCACTCCAGTGCAGGAGGCAGGTTAGTCAGTGCGCACAGTGTGCGTGGAAGGAAAATGAAAGTCTATTCGACTCGGATGGCCGGGCCTTGGTGGGCTAAGTGCGAGAGAGCCAGAAAGAGAAGAGAGACGGCAGGGAGCAGGCAGAGAGAAACTAGGAGAGGGCAGGGCTTAAAGCTTTGTGAAGTGCCGGCCCCAGGGAGCCACAAAGGATTTCAAGACAAAGTCCTCTGAGCAACTACTGTCTGGCAAGGCAATAAAGTGAGGCTGTCAGCGGTAGCACAAACTTCATGGATTGTTTCAAGAAAGGCCCTTTCACATTTCCTCATAATTTAGACTTTTCCAAAGTCCTTGCTGGTTCCCCTTCCTCCTTTCCATCCCATTGTCCTGCCTTTTTCTTCTCTTGCATCCTTCTGGAAGTTTCCACCGAGTCCCCACGTTTCTTTCCAGCTTTATGGGTGCCTGGGCCAGCTGCTTCTTCCAGCATCAACTCATTCTCTCTCCCTCTCTAAGCTTTTCCCTCTTCAGCGCCTCACTTTTACTTCTTGCTATTTTTTCTCATAAAGAGCACAAAGAACTGGATGAAAGAAAACTCCAGTGTGATCAAAGACGCCCAAGACGCCCTTCGACGTTTCTTACCGTTCGGTCCCTCTGCCCACCGCCCGCCAGCGACAGCGATGTCTGTCTTAGACGTCGTCTTGGCCCAGACCTGTGATTTTCAAATCCTCCGTTTCTCAGAGAGGGTTCAAGGGCTCTATTTCAATTGTAGGACACCTACTCTCCATGCTCTCCCCACACCTGAAATAAAACCTTACACTTTTTAATGCAAAATGCAGGCACATCAGATGAAATATACGCACATGTGATATGTATTACATAAGCCTAAAACATGTTGACGTGCTGACACTACATTTTTAATATAAATTTAATATAAATCGTGAGTTTAAAAACATATGGATATTAACACATACCAAACTTGTGCCAACCAAGTCTATCTTTTTGTGCAGATGTGAGGATAAAGATTCTCCTAGTTTGTAGAAACTCTATCATGGAGCAGGAACACGGGAGGGCCTGCCACGACAACACCATGGACTTGCACCTGCGCGGAACCGTCTGTGTAAAATCACAGGCAAGCACACCCGGCAGGTGCAGCCCTGGATGGCCCGTTCAGTGCCTGCAGGGACTCCTGCCTCTACTTGGGGCCTCCTGGACTATGGCAGAGACGATTTTAGCTCTTGTTTTAATGTCCTGATATTTTCCTTCAGTGTCTTTTCAATGAGAGGAATTTGAGCACTGCCTAAATATCATGAGTGATGTAAATTTCCTGCTACTCCTCGTGCAAGAGTCCGGGTCAGTTTGATAAAGTGGGAGGTTTCTTAAAATTGCAAAGCCAGCTTTCAACAAACTGTTATCATTCACAGCTATTTGTCTGGGCAAATCTGCTGATTCCAGAAGCTCCTCTCAGGCTGAAATCGTTTTCTGTAACACCCACCCGCCCCCATTCCTAATTTTTGTATTCATTCAAATAGCTTCACTTTCACAATTTAACAACTTCATAGAGGTAATTGTTATAAATTTGAAATAAAATGTATACTAATAAATTCTCATTTACTTGGTTGTATACACATATACTGAGGTTTCCATTTAGGTTTCATTTGAAAGAAATGAACAAATAGCCAAGAACCACTGGCTTCCCCACGGCCCCAGCCCCCTGCTTCCCTGTCACAGATCACACCCTCACCTGCGCCCTGCCTCTCCGCTGATAACTCTTGCTTTTCCAGACTGTTCTCTGCTCCTTTGTCTCCTCAAACTCAATCCCATGATGCTTTTCCTAGAAGGCTGGCCATTCTGCTGTGAATTGACACAATCCTACTAAGGCAGTTGTATCTGAAAATGATTGAAGGGGTTACCACTGGATTGGGGGCACAGATTTACATCTTGCCCTGAACGCCTCACTCACAGTGAAATTTTAGGCACTTTTACATTCAGAAGAGCCTGCCAGAGACAACTGGGGTCAATCGCATACCTTTCAAAGTATTTCCCAAATTCCCATCCGAGGACACCAGCCTAAAAGCCTTGTAAAGTGCTTCTAAAAAGGCAGATTCCTTGGACCCAATCTAAACTCTTAAGAGCTGACGCCATCTTTTTAGCAAGCTCCTCAAATAACTCTGCAGCTTGAAGTTCAAGGGTCCCAGCCACCACTTTACACGTCTGTATAGAAGACCAGGACTGAGTAGAGGACCCTGCTTCTGCTCTTGGGAAAACATACCACGTATAGGCAGGCCAGGGTAGAAAGGTCCACAAGCAAGAGGACAAACACCCAGAGAAAGGACATAATACCTAGTGAGCACTTCAAAAAGGAAAAGAAAAATATGTCATGTTGCCTTTTCTCCAGCTCCAAATTAATCAGTCAGCAGCAGGGGGAGCAGAGGCAGGTTGGGGATGTCTGAACCTCAGAGGCAGCCCGGCTTCTGGCACAGCCTGGAGGGAACAGCTGCAGGAAGCAGAGGGCGGTGCAGGGCAATAAATGGAGACAGAGCCATCGGCCTGTGGCCAGGCGGAGGTACCAAACCCTGCTCTGTCAGCCCACGAGATTCGCGTCCTTTTCAACGCTTCTCCCAGGAAGGCCTGGAACTCCTGAAAGGCCCAGGCAGACAGCACTTGAGCCGGACAAGCAGGGTCCCTGCCCTGACACTGCCCCAAGTCTGTCATCTGTACCTCTGCTTCCTTAATAAAAACCCACTCTGCTCTCCAAAAGAGTAACTAGGACACTTCGTTTTTATTCCACTTGCATCTCATTTGTCTTCAGTAGGTTCTTCCATAATCTCATCATTATTGCTATGGCCCTCAGAGGACAGCTGACTTGCATTAATCAGCCGAGCCCCTCATCGCTCACCAGATTCTTTACACTTTTACCATGCCCTGGGGCATCCTAACTTACTTGAAAAATTAATAAACCTCCCCCCTCTTATCTTACCTTATTAATGTCTGTCTTTGTAACCCATTATCCCCGCATATCATCAGAGATCACTGGAGGGTGCGGTGATCACCAGCTTGCTCCCCTAATTCTGTCCTAAAACTAGAACACGCCCCCTCCCTGAATGGCCAGGAAGAAAATGGCCTTCATGGGCCAGCAGGGTGTTTGTTTACCAGCTCAGATGGCACCGTGGACCACAGGCAGGAGACTTCTTAGGCTCCAACTAAAGGCTATTAAGGCCCATTAAGTTGTTCTCTCCTCCTTCACATCCCTCTCCCCCTCTCTGGTGCACCCTAGTAAATCTGACTCATTAGCTTTAGATGTTTTGAAATCCTGGTACATTAATCACTTGTGTTTGCACACTGTTTATGTGGGTTGTTGGTCATGGTCTGTAGTTATACTGGCTGTCTCCCTTGCTTACTTAAAGGTACAATCCAATTGAAAATAAAGATTTTTGCAGGTTTGCTCATTACAAACAGTGTCGGCAGCTGGTGAGTGTCTTTTGCAATTCATCAGAGGCCTCCCAGACCACCTGCTCTCAGCATCCTGCAAACAGCTGGCTCTGGGTAAGTACCGTAAGCTATTACCTTATACAACAAATAAATAAATAAATGGATGGATGGGTAGACAAATAAATAAATAAGTTGAATTGTTGGCCCTGAGTCATTGCTTCTTGGAGAGAAAAGTCTGTTTTATAAAAAGGGAAAACACTATGTCTACTCCAAACCTTTGTGGTTATAGTTAAGTGAAAAAAAGAAGGAAAGGAGGTGAAACCTCTCAAAACTTGGAGTGCAAATATTTTGTCATCTGAGTTAACAAGGCAGTCAAGAAAAGAATGCTGTGACCGGCTGGCAATGTGGTTTGGTACAAAACGTGAGAGGAGAGGGGATTAAATTTTATTTAATTGCCTGCTGGGGAATTTTGTTTGTTTGTGTTTTCTTTCTTTCTTTCTTTCTTTTTTTTTTTTCCTCTCTCTTTGAAAATGCCATCAGGAAGCTGTGTGAAGCTTCAGCTAAGGCCACCAGATGTCCCAGGATTAAGAAGCCGATCCCTGTTTGCGAGGTTGTCACCATCTTACTTTGCTTAGGTGGCTTTTGCCCCAGTTTGGGGGCCCTGAGAATGACTCTCTGGGTGGCTGTGCCCTGATCCAGTCCCTGGAGAAAGGCTGGGGACAGAGAGAGCAGGAGCCAGTGGTGGGCACGCAGCTGCATTATTTACAGGGAGGAAGAACATGATTAGAGAGTAGATAAGTCCTTGGCTGCATTGTGGCAGAACAGGACACGACAAAAACTAAAAACCAGTTGGAGGTTGGAGAAATAGATGCGCAGAAGGGTCATTTTGAGATACTTCTGAAGTTTTTCACAGACAGCCAGAGACTTCTCCGAGGTCTACTTGGAAGCTTCTTATAATTCAGAGCTGGGCCTTATAAACATCACCCAATACAGCTATGATCTCTGTTAAAGAAAAAATTACTCATGACACTTGTTAAAGAATGGCAAGGCAGACTTTATTCAATGGGACTAATACAACAGGATTTTGTAGTACAGAAGAAAGATTGGGCTCAACTCTGAATACAAGGTAAAGAAGGAATTTATAGCTAAGGAGCAGGGTGGAAGTCAAAGGACAGAAAATTACTAAAAGGAAACTTCAGGGATCTGAAGGATTCTGCCTAAACCGACCTAACAGGATACTTGCAACAGGGCGTGGAGGGTGGGGAATCTGATCCATCCATCTGATCATGAGGAATCTGATCAGATATTGAGAGTGATCAGATATCAAGGGTGGGAGATTCTGTCTAACCTGATTTACCAGGATTCTTGCTAAACTTTTTCAGTGCATGAAAGGGAATGAATATGGAAGTCCAGAGGTCAGGGCCTAGTTGGATCAAGAACAACCCGATTAGAGATTGTTCAGCCAGAGAACCTTTATCATCCCCTAGAGCAGTGATTTTCAACTGGGGTGCCATGAGAGGATCTTAAGTGTGCCATGACATTTTTTAAAGACCATTAATTAAATTATTTTTGAAAGAAGTTCAAAGCCCAGTAGTATATTCTTTTTTTTTTTTTTTACTCTTTTATTTGATCAACATAATTTAAGTATGCCACGGAAGTTTAAATAGGTCCAAGTGTGCCGTGACACAAAAAAGAAAGTTGAAAAACATGACCCTAGAATGATTCATCTGGTCTGCATCGATTTTTCAAAAGTTAGCTATGTCTTGTTGCCTTGTGTAAACTGGAAGGGAATTCCAGCATAGAACAGGTACTTACCTGACTCACTGTTTATGCGCTTTGTCAATCACACGCCCTAGTGAAGCACTCAGAATCCATATTTTTACCTTATAGCTGGTTAACTTCTAATAATTGTTGCAACTTTTCTTTTTGCCACTTGTTTTCTTAGTGAAAGTGTTTATGGATTGAGTTAACGGGAGAAAATACGTTATAACGGGAGAAAATATGTTACATTTTACCAAATTGAAAAAAAATGGCAAAATGAAAATAAATCTACATTTCTAAATTGACTTAATTCTTCACAAACCTTGCAATTAAGAACCCGGCTACTCTGTGCAGCTGAGAACCACTAGCATCGACATCAACACAGACTCCCAGAATCAGAATCTACATTTTAACATTTAAGAGCCCCAGGTGACTTGTTTGCACATTAGGTTGACAAGCTCCATGCCCTTGTCTGTGCCCTTGATTCTTTAAGGTCAAAAATATCTGATGTAGATTGCCAGCAGCCACATCAATACTAAGGTGATCATAAGAATTTGAATAAGACCGTGCAGACCGAGCGATTTCTTCGCCAGGTCTTTGGAGAGGCAGCACAATGTGGTAGAAAGGAAAGAACAAACTTGGAGGCAGAAAAATCTGGGTCTGATTCTGCAACTTCGTAGAAGCCTGACTTTGGGCTAGTCACTCCTCTGAGGCTGAATTTCCTCATTGGAGAATGGAGAGAGTAGCAACTCCGGTGCCTACCTTCAGGGCGGTTTCAGAAATAAAGCAGATCCTTTATGTGTAATCGCATGCCAAGCTCTAAAAAGTGTTACACGTGTACAATTAAATTGTAGTAGTGCTGGTAGTAAGTAGGGAGGGATGTGGAACTGGATTGCCCACCAGCTGAATGAGAATGGGGACCCACCAGGTGGTAGGTAAAGAGACAGGCCTGGCAAGCCACAGAGCTGCAGCTGTTATCAAGTTCACTGGTGAGAGTGGATACACTGGCTGGTGCAATAGCCCTGGCCCTTAATAGAAGGGATTTGATAAATAATAAGAATTGAGTTGCTGTTGCCAAGGGCCACTGATTTATTAAGGAGAGATTATAGCACTGGATGATTATTTAATAATTCAAGCAAATTTAGGGAAACTAGAGGGCCTTCTGAGCAACATTTAAGGAAATGCTGGTCTCAGGGAGCCAGTGGACAGAGAGAATGACCAGGCTCCCCAGGTGATGATCAGAGCTTCAGAGAAATTTGAATAATCACCCTGGAAGGTTTCCAGTGCTGAGATTTGAGGGCCTAATAAGGAAACTGTAAGGCCCTCAGACTTGGAATGAAGATGGGAATGCAGTTGAGAATTTTTAGTTCCCAGATTCCCTTGGACCCTCTAGGTTTGCAGAAGAGGCCCACTCCTCTTTGTTAGAATAGTGCCCTGCAGCTCCCAGATGATCATTCAGAGGCCTCTATTGGGCCTCTGGGCTTCATTGTGAAGCAGAAGTCTATACAAATGTGTCAGAGGTCCCCAAGTTTGACTTCTCACGAGGAGGACTCACAAGACTCAGAGTACAGTCATACTCACAGCTGTGATTTATTACAGGACACAGAGCAAGATCATGAAGGGAAAGACCCTTGGAGTGACATCTTGGGGAAACCAAGGAACTTCTCCTGGAGAAGTCACACAAGACACACCTAATTCCCCCAGCAATGACCTGTGACAAAACGTAGGAAAGAAATGTTGCCCAGCAGGGACACTCATTACAGACTCGGCACTCAGGGTTTTAACTGGAGACTGGTCCTATAGGCAGCCACTACCTGGCTTATACCAAAATTCCAGACTCCCAGAAAGAAACCATGTCATGTCAGCATAAACCAGATTGTTTGCACAAACAATTTTGGCACACAGAGCCATTATATCCATTCTAGAATGGTAGGAACTCTCCCAGAATCCAAGTTCCAAAATGCCTGTCAAGGGTAAATCTTATATCCAGAATTTTCAAAGAGTTAACAGCCAGGCCTGCTGTATTAGGTCTTTTTCACACTATCAGTTATAATTTTTGTGTAAAAAAGTCACCTCAAGACTTAATGGCTTAAAACAACAAATATCTATCTGCTTACAATTCTTTGGGTTAGTGTTTGTGACTGGGCTGAGCTGGAGTGGTTTGTTGGCACCCCAGGTGTTGTCAGTAGGGTTTGCCCCTGAGCTGGCCATTAGCTGGTCATCAGGCTGGGATTGGCATGTCCCTGTAGACCTCATCACACATGTGACATTTGGCTGGGGCTGTCTAGGGCATCTCTGTGGACCTTACCACATGGCAAAGCTCACAGCATGGCCAATGGGTTCACAAGAGGAGGAAAATAGAACTTGCATGATCTTTTTGAGGACTCAGTTTACAAATCTCACAGCATCACGTCTAGCTCTTCTCTGTCCATCGAAGCAAGTTATGTGGTCAGACCAGGTTCAACAGGGTAGAAAAATGGACTCGCGTAGGGTCTTAACAAAAAAGAACAAGAGGAATTTGGTGCCATATTTTGCATGTTGCCACAGTGCTTGTGCTAGTCATCAGTGTATTGCCTTGTGGCTCCAACCTAGCCTCCCTTGCTCTGTTTTGTAACCCTGCAGCTAGATTTTGTAACCATCCCTGTCTTTTCCCATGGAGCAGTACTTTTATCAATAAAGAACACTGGAATGACACTGCAAGGCAATAGCCACAAGAAGGAGCTTCTCTTACTGGTTCCATTGTGTGTGCGTGTTTTGCTTTTTGGTTTTTTTTGTTTCCTTTGGTTCTGGCTACCAACAGATCTGCATGCAGGATGCCTGGAATACTTAACCTCACCAGCTCTTGTGGACCAGCTCCAGCCTTCCAGCACTTTCCATCAATTTCCTCCACCACCCAGTGGGCTACTTCCTGCAGACCAACTCCATCTGTGCCTTCAAGGATGTTCCTTCACCACAAACACACTGTGTGTTCCCATGGCAACCACACCCTCTCCAAGTAGGTCTGGGTCTCAGCCTCAAACGAAGAGGATGGAGGAGCTATCACGGCTGAGTTCTGAGTCCCTTCCTTATACCCTCTTCAGTAGTAGCCGCCTTCCACGTGTGCTGTAGTTATAGTCCTTAAAATCCTTTTTTACCCCTTTTTGTAGTTAGATACATTTTACTTCTCTGAATTAAATTTTCTCTGTTCAAATTACTGATGTGGTTTCTGTCTCCTGATTGGACCCCGATTGATGTCACACCTTAAAAGATAATACTTACCAACTCTGCCCCTAAGAAACAGACGAATAACAAGGTAAACTTTCAACACACCCTCACTGGGGATGCACTGAGTTTACTAAGAGGACGGGGCTTTACCTGAAAGGAGCTGCTCTAACTACTATGTGCCTGCAGGAGTTGGGAAAGAGTGCAGGGAAATGGACACTGAGAAGTGGGGCCGTGGGACACAAAGTTGGACAAAGGAGAGTTAATCAGTGTTAATCTCCCATGATACACAAGTCTGAGCAAATACCCAGAGACAGTAGTAAAACACTGCTGGAGTGGCTCTTAGGAATGTAGAAAATATGGATGCCCTCACTAAATGGCTCAATGAATTAGAAATGCCAAAACTAATACAGCCAATGCAAATATAAAACAATATCATATACCAGAGAAATGATAAAATTCAGTGCCATGATCAAAATTTTAAAGAGTACAGGGCTAGTGGTGGCCATAATATCCCCATTTAATTCACCACTATAGCCCCTACTAAACCTTCTTGATCATGGTAGATGACAGTGGACTGGTAAACATCTAACAATAGGTTCTCCTGGGGTTAGAGGAGGTTTGTCATATAACATTCACCAATGTCCAAGGTATGATGCTCCCACTGTGAGTTTAACAACCAGTTCACAGGACTCCTAGAAATTTTTTTCTTTTTTTTTATTTTCTCTATACATATACATGTGTTTATTTGGGTTTTTTGCCTTCATGAAATTAAAAAGGCTTAAAATTTAATAGCAATAACAATGTTTAAGATAAGGACTAGAAACAAAAACATCATAAAGAACGAACAAAGATGAATACATTTGGAAAAGAAATCAGACGATTGCTGCAATGAAATAGTGAGCAATAAGAATAATAACAAAAACAAAGTAACAGTCACATTGTCAGATAAAATTATGTCTATCATAGAATGCTTTGACTCTGAGGTTTAGTATGGAGTCATCAGTTAACTTCCTTTTTTTTTTCCCCCAAAGTCCCCAAAATAGATAACTAATATTTATAAATAAAAATAAAAGATAATTTCAAAAAACAGATAATGCCAAATCTGAAAAGAATACACAATAGAAAAAGAAGAAATACTTCAAAATCATTCTACTTCATCTGGATATACCTGATACTAAAATTGGAAAAAATAAAAAAAGTGGAAAAATATATTATTATAAAGGGAAATTACAAACATTTCTCTTATAAATGAGGATACAATATCCTAAACAACATATTAACAAGTTGAATTAAAAATTATGGTTCAAACAATGTACTTTGGTCAAAATTAAATCCAATTTATATGCGAATTAGTCACTATTTTCTTTTCTTTTTCTTTTCCT
>CAUYTI010130190.1:0-39022 GCA_963575145.1 Galago senegalensis
CTGCAACAAAAAACAGCCAGGTGTTGTGGCAGGCGCCTGTGGTCCCAGCTACTTGGGAGGCAGAGGCAGGAGACTTGCTTGAGCCCAGGAGTTGGAGGTTGCTGTGAGCTGTGATGCCATGGCACTCTACCCAGGGGGACAGCTTGAGGCTCTGCCTCAAAAATAATAATATAATAATAATAATTCAAAGATATTTATTCTAAGCTGAGTACACAGGACCACGGCCCAGAGAGCCACGCCCAAGAAGCCTGAGCAAGCAATCTCCGTGATGGGGAGGCAACTTGGTTTTACACATTCCAGGGAGACAGGAATTACCTGCAAAGTCACAAATCAATAAGGCTGCCTTCGGTTAGGCCTCAGCTCCAATACAGGAATGAGTTGTATTGTTAAAACTCAATACATATGAGTTTTGGGGGATACAATTCAATCCATACCAGTTAGTGTGGGCGAAGAGCCTTGAAGTGAATTCTAGAGGGCCGAGGACCCACTGCAGAACCTCATGATGGGCACAGCTGAAAGCAAACCATAGTGCTAGAATGTCAGGCCAATCAAGTCTCCCAAAGACAGCCTGAAGGGATTAAAAAGATTAAAGCGATGAAAGGCGGGCAAGGGATTGTGGAGGGCAGATTGAACGTTTCTGCACCAGCCCACAGACATCCCATTGATTTGGCTGCCGTCTTCTCACTCATCTTTTTCTCTTTTTTTGAGACAGTCTCACGATGTCGCCATCGGTAGGGTGCTGTGGCGTCACAGCTCACAGCAACCTCCAGTTCTTGGGCTTAAGCAATTCTCTTGCTTCAGCCTCCCAAATCCTGCTCATCTTCTTAACCAAAATCAAAGTGCCTTAGTGGTTGAGAGTTTTCCCAGAATTACACCGTTTTTTCCTCCTTGAAGCGTCAGTTTGGAGCTTGATGGCGCTGGGTAGGGGTCCCCCCGGGATTTCCCTGGGGGTTCCCTTACCTGTAACTTCCCGGGCCTCAGACAGGCTGCCCGGGAAATCACGAGCAAATCTGTGCAACCTAGTCCCCAGCCTTGCGTCTCCCTAGCAACATTTCGGCCCGCGCCGCCCGAGGCAAGCAGGTGTGAGGCACGGTCCTCCCAGGGTGAAGGTATTTGCAAAGCGGAGGGTGGGGGCGGAGATGAGCGCGGAGACTTCATTTGCATTGAGGCCCCGCCTATGCCCACATGCCACGCCCCGAGCGCGGGGCCTTATGGAAGTTGTGGTCCTGGTCGGTCTCCCGAGCTCCGCGCCCGGAGGGCGGAGCCAGTGGCCGAGCAATCCCGGGAACCGCAACTGCGGAGGCCGCTCCGCCTCCCTCGCTGGGCCTCGGAATCCTCGGCGGCGGCCAATGGGACGGGAGCACGCGAGGCTCCAAAACACCGGCAGGTGCGGGCAGGGGAGGGGACGGCCTCCTTTCTACAGGCCTGGCGGTCGCAGGCCCCCTTCCCGGGGCTGTCCTCCCACATCGCGGTTACGCGCTCTCGGTGTAGGTTTTCTGCCCTCAACCTGCCTGGCCTTGATTTTCCGAAAATAAGCCAGCCCTACACTCTTAAAAATTACACCGGGTGACTTGCAGGATCCTGGCGTAAACAGAGGTTGCTTTCAGAAATGTGTTATCCTGCACGTTCCGCAGTTGCAAACATAAAGACCAAGCCCTACGGCCACCTGTTATGCATCCTGTGTAAGGCCCAGTAAAGATGCAACACATGAACCCCTGCAAAAGGCCCCCCACCTTTTCCAGTCTTGTCTTGAGTCATGTGGTATTAAAATGAAACAATCCCTAAATGACCTCATTCCAAACTTAAGTTGTTAAATGTTCCAATCCCAAGTGCTGGTTGCCTATGGCTTTTTACTGATTTTGGCTGGTGTCTGAAAGCAGGGCCCAGACTTTAGTCCTTTTTCAGCCCAGAAAATAGTTGATTATCCTTAGACATTTGTAAAAGAGCCATCAGACTGCTGGATTAGAAGGGCACAGAGGTTGATAATGTCAAAAGACAAAGTTACAAATTTATTTATTTATTTATTTAGACAGTCTTACTTCGCCCTCAGTAGATACCGTGGCATCATAGCTCACAGCAACCTCTAACTTTTGGCTCAGGCGATTCTCTTGCCTCAGTCACCCGAATAGCTGGGACTATAGGTGCTCTCCACAACGCCCTGCTATTTTTAGACTTGAGGTCTCACTCTGGCTTAGGCTGGTCTTGAATCTGTGAGCTCAGGTGATCCATCCGTCTGGGTCTCCCAGGGTGCTGGGGTTATATAGGTGTGAGCTACCGCGCCCCGCCTAAATTTACAAATGTAGGGATCTAATTGGTTTTCATTTTCGAATCAGGCAACACATCAGTTTATAAAATGGAATGAGTGTTCAAATGAGCAGAGCAGAGAAGGTTGGCTTGTAGACAGAAAAGGGCAGAGGGAAGTAGACACAGAGAACCTTTACTTTCCTTGTAAAGGATAGAGCAGAGGGGCTTCCTTATTATGATGGCTAAAACTGCTCTTTTTGGGAATTTGCCTATTATCCTTTCCTGATTTCTTGGAAGATGAAGTAAACAACTTAGTCTGGGCTTGGTCAGGGGAACGTCCGCGTGAGTGACCCCATTTAGTTTGGTCAGTGGAACCAAGTGCCGGAGCTCAGTCCAAGCCAGGGGCCTCTGATAAATGTAACAGTAATAATAGTACTAAGAGTAGTCAATTTGAATTGCCTTTGTAAATCTCATGGCCCATCTTTTATGTGTATTGTCACGGGATTCTTCCCAATAAACCTATGAAGCAGAAGCAATCCATCATGCTATTATGGTTACAAAATGTTAGAGTCCAGCCCTGTGCTGAGGCAGTGTAACTTCAGAGGCCAGGGGTCTTGCCTCTTAGACAGCCCCTGTCTTCTCTCCCCACAGACTGGGGTTTGTTTCAGCTTTGCAGAAGAGAGCTGCATGACTTTGGGCAAAGCTTCACCTCCTTGCCTCCTTGATATATATACATACAGATATATCTGTTTCTGCACAGAGCTATACTAAGTGGTGGGAAAAAACCATTCTAGCCCTGAGCTTTTGGGACTACTGAGCACCTGCTGTATGTAAGACATTTGCTCACACCAAGAGATATTAGATGAATACATTGGACTAAAGTTGGTGTTTAAACTGGACCCTATTTGGTAAAGTTACTTAACTGTGTGCTAATGGACTTTAGCTGTTTGTTAAATGGGTGGCATAGTTTCATCATTTGGCTTTTCTGCCGTTTACCCCAAGTGGGCACAAGATAATCAGTTCTTGGTGTTGCCTAGCAAAATGATGGTCTCTTTCTTTTATTTTTTAACAATCTTTTTTTTTTTTTGCACAAGAAAAGACAGATTTTTTACTCATGTTTATTTCTTGGAAGTTTGCAGGAAAATATGACTCTTGCTCTTTCCTTTAAAGCTCGTTAGTTCTTTTGTATCTGGAGACATTTTTTTCTCTTTTCTTTTTCTGGGTTGTGGAGCTTAGAGATTTTAAGATCCTAAGTTTTGGCTTTGTAATCCTGTTTCATAAAGCTGTTATTTTCCCCTTTGAAAACTAATTCTCAATCATTTAGATACTTTTTTTTTTTTGAGACAGAGCCTCAAGTTGTCCCCCTGGGTAGAGTACCATGGCATCCAAGCTCACAGCAACCTCCAACTCCTGGGCTCAAGCGAGTCTCCTGCCTCCGCCTCCCAAGTAGCTGGGACCATAGGTGCCCACCACAACACTTGGCTATTTTTTTTTTTTTTTGGTTGCATCCATCATTGTTGTTTGGTGGGCCCAGGCTGGATTCGAACCTGCCACCTTAGGTGTATGTGGCTGGCACCTTAGCCACTTGAGCCACAGGTGCCGAGACAATCATTTAGATACTTAAAAGCCTAGACATAGCACATTTAATCCTATGATGTATTGACCTCAAGTAGATACTGCAGCACTTACCTAGGAAACAAACCCTAGATTGTGCTCAAATGGCTTGCTCACATTAAAGTCACAGGATAGACCCAGGGGGGTGTAAGATAAAATATCAGAATAAGGGAAAAGCTTAGAATATGGGAGGTCAAATACACTTGGGTTCAAATGCCAACATCCTCGCTGTTTGGGTGTGTGAACTTGGACAAAGTAACCTCTCTGAGCCTCAGTTTCCCCATTCATAAAATGATAATATTACTAATATCTGTGACCTAGGGACCAGAATAGATCCACCCCCAAAAGAAGAAGAGATCCCCCTTTATCAACTAAGACAGGGACCCTAAGGTTAAGGAAACAAAAGTTACCTACAAGTTGAAAGTTCCAGACCCAGTTAGCATCTTCCTAAATTCCTACTGCTATAATAAAAACACTCTTGCTAATTTATTTTTTAAAAATTATTTAAGACCTTTATTAACAGGTGCTGGCAGCCACATACACCTGGGCTGGCGGGTGTTTTATGGCTTTTGAGAGCTAAGCTACCTCCGTCAGGAAACCAGAAGTAGCCGCTCCTTGTCTTTTTAACTCAGAGCTCCGACATGTGAATTCTGGAGGAAGATTGTCCGGGTGTGGGGAGAGGAGGAGATGGATATTTTTGGAAGCAATAGAGGTTCCCTATGAGCAATCAAAGTCGCTGCCTCCCCAGAGAAGATACACTGATAAGAACAAGGGACAGCCATTCATACCATTGCCTGGAGCAATTATGTGTACTGGGCACGAAATTATGTGTACTGGGCACTCTGGCGTAGCCCTGAGAAAAAGTGATTATCAAACTAAGGGCTAGAGACTCCTCAAGTATACCCAGGGCTTTCTTTGGGCGCATCTGTGAGGTCAAAACTATTTTCATAGTACCCCAAGTTATTATTGGTCATTTTAACTGTGTTGACATTTATACTATGGTATAAAAACAATGATGGGTAAAACTGGTGGATAAAATGGCTCTGGCAGGAATGAAGATGGTGTCTTCAAGTGATACACGCAATTACATTCTCCACTACCATGTACTTTACAGTCTCTTTTCTTTATTTTTATTTTATTTTATTTTGAGACAGGGTCTTACTCTGTTGCCCTGGCTAGAGAGCCCTGGCATTGGCCTAGCTCACAGCAACCTCAAACTGTTGGGCTCAAGTGATCCTCTTGTTTCAGCTCCCCAAGTAGCTGGGACTACAGGTCCCCACCACAATGACCGGCTAGTTTTTCTACTTTTAGTAGATACAGAGTCTTGCTCTTGCTCAGGCTAGTCTCAAACTCCTAGGCTCAAGCAATCCACCCACTTTAGCCTCCAGAACTGCTGGGATTATAAGCATCAGTCCCATGCCCTGCCTTACAGCCTTTTATAAAAACATGCCAGTTTTGCTTAAGACTGTCCTTGATGGAGCAATAAAAATTATTGATTTTTATTGCTGTGGTGGTGTTATATAAAAAAAAGGATTAATTTTATGAAATCTCCTTTTAATTTTATAAATCTCCTGTGCTGTCCAGGCTGGAGTGCAGTGGTTATTCACAGGTGCACTCATCACACACTGCGGCCTCAGCCTCCCAAGTAGCTGGGATTACCCCTACGTCTGCCTCGTTTTCCCACTCTTAGTAGAGACTGGGTTTTGCTCTTTCTCAGTTAGGTCTCAAGCTCCTGAGCTGAAGCAATCCTCCTGACTCAGCCTTCAGAGTGTTAGGGTCCCAGGGGTGAGCCAACCACGCCCGGCCTGGTACATTTTATGTGGCACCTGATAGGTCAGTTTTTAATATATATCTTCACCCCTCTTTCTCCCTCCCCCCTTCCTGGTCTCTAGTGACCTTTACATCTCTTTGTGCCCACGTGTGCCTATCATTCAGCTCCCACTTATTAGGGAGAACATGTGCTTGTTTTTGCATTCCTGAAATACTTCTCCTAGGATAATGATCTCCAGTTCCATCTAAATTACTGCAAAAGACATTATTTCGGACTGGTGTGGTGGCTCATGCCTGTAATCCTAATACTCTGGAAGGCCGAGGCAGCTGGATTGCTTGAACTCGTGAGTTCGAGACCAGCCTGAGCAAAAAGTGAGACCTCTGTCTCTACTAAAAATAGAAAACTGAGGCAAGAGGATCACTTGAGCCCAAGAGTTGGAGGTTGCTGTGAGCTACGACGCCACAGCATTCTACCCAGGGCAACAGCTTGAGACTCTGTCTTAAAAAAAAGACATTATTGGCTCCGCGCCTATGGCTCAAACGGCTAAGGTGCCAGCCACATACACCTAAGGTGGCAGGTTCAAATCCCCAGCCCGGGCCCGCCAAACAACAATGAGGGCTGCAACCAAAAAATGGCCGGGCGTTGTGGCAGGCGCCTGTGGTCCCAGCTACTTGGGAGGCGGAGGCAGGAGACTCGCTTGAGCCCAGGAGTTGGAGGTTGCTGTGAGCGTGATGCCACAGCACTCTACCCAGGGGGACAGCTTGAGGCTCTGTCTCAAAAAAAAAAAAACCAAAAAAACCAAAAAAAACAACAACAAAAAGACATTATTTAATTCCTTTTTATGGCAGAGTAGTATTCCAGGGTCTATATATGTGTATACCACATTTCCTTCATTCATTCATGAACTAATAGGCCCTTAGACTGATTTTATATCTTCACAATTGTGAATTGGGCTCCTATAGACACTCACATGCAGGGTCTTTTTTTTTTTTTTTTAATAAAATGACTTCTTGTCCTTTGGGTAGATATCCAGTAGTGGGATTGTTGGATCAAATGAGGACTCTCCATACATAGAGGTTGTGCTAATTTGCAGTCCTACCAGCAGTTTCTAAGTGTTCCTTTTTCTCTGTATCCACACCAGCATCTTTTTTGTTTAGACTTTTCCATAAAGGCCATTCTGTCAGGGACAGGTGGTACCTCCCTATGGCTTTAATTTGCATTTCTGTGATGAGTAATGTTGACATTTTTTCCATATGTTTGTAGGCCATTTATATCTTCTTCTTTTTTTTTTTTTTAGAAACTTTATTTTTTTTTTTTTTGAGAAAGAGCCTCAAGCTGTCCTGCTGGGTAGAGTGCTGATGGTAGCTCACAGCAACCTCCAACTCCTGGGCTCAAGCGAGTCTCCTGCCTCCGCCTCCCAAGTAGCTGGGACCACAGGTGCCTGCCACAACACCTGGCTATTTTTTTTGGTTGCAGCCATCATTGTTGTTTGGCGGGCCTGGGCTGGATTCGAACCTGCCACCTTAGGTGTATATAGCTGGTGCCTTAGCCACTTGAGCCACAGGTGCCGAGCCCATTTATATCTTCTTTTGAAAAAAATTCTGTTCATGTCTTTTGCCTATGGGGCTCTTTGTTTTTTCTTGATAATCTATTTGAGTTCTTTGTAGACCCCAGATATTAGTCCTTGGTCAGATGTACAGTGTGCAAATATTTTCTCTCATTCTATAGGTTGTCTATTTGCTCTGTTGACTATTTCCTTTACTGTGCAGAGGGCTTTTAATTTAATTAAGTCCTCTTTATTTATATTTGTTGTTACTATATTTGCCCTTGGGGTCTTGGTCATGAATTCTTTGCCTAGGCCTATGTCTGATCTTTGACAAAGCAGACAAAAACAAACACTGGAGATAAGATGCCCTATTTAGTAAATGGTGCTAGGAAAAGTGGATAGCTACATACAGAAGAATGAAACAGGACTCATCTCTTGCACATGCAAAAATTAATTCAAAATGGATTAAAGACTTAAGTTTAAGGTCCAAAATCATAAAGATTCCAGAAGAAAACACAGGAAAAATATATTTTCTATATATTGTATACCTAGTAATTTAGAGTCTATATGGATTTACTGCATCAAACAGTTCTGTCTTCTTCAAATGTAATTTTGATCATTTCAATACCTTCCTTTTTTAGAACCATAGCATACCTTTAATAGAAAATTTAAGTTCCTGGTCACTTTTTTTTTCTTTTTTTGAGACAGAGTCTCACTAGGTTGCCCTCTGTAGGGTGCCGTAGTGTCACAGCTCACAGCAACCTCAAACTCTTGGGCTTAAAGAGATTCTCTTGCCTCAGCCTCCCAAGTAGCTGGGACTACAGGTGCCCACTGCAATGCCCGGCTATTTTTTCATTGTAATTGTTATTATTATTGTTGTTTGGCAGGCCCAGGCTGGATTCAAACCCACCAGCCCCGGTATATGTGGCCAGCACCCTAGCCATTGAGCTACAGGTGCTGAGCCTCTTGGTCACTTTTACTTATAGCTCTAAAAATCCCTCTAGCACTTGACTCTGTCTCATCTGACTGTTTTCATGTTTCTGGGGGAACTCTCCTTTGGGTCATTTCCAGAAACTCCTTATTGCTCTTGCCAGTGGTGCCCCCTACTGGACACATAGATAAGTCTCCCACCCCTCTTTAAGTTTGTGACAGCGATGTGACATTCAGTAGAGGTATTTCAAAAATAAATTTCTCTAACTGTAGGGTGGAAGTGAGGGTCACTGAGAAAGAATTTTTACAAGGTATTTTAAGACACCGATAGTTATTACAAGTTTCATGTATTTACCTAATTCATTGTTAATATACGTTTAACCAGTCAGACATTTCTTGGCGTCTGAAAAAGCAGAGTAGCATAAGCTAAGTTACATTTAGGAAACCACAACAAGGTAGTTTTCTTTATTCCAGTGAGGGTTCTGGTGTTCAGGAGTAGAGGCCTGGATTCCAGTCTCGCTGAGCAAGGGGTGATGTCTTTTAGTCATTCCCATTTCCTAATCTGCAAAATGGGCTCTCAGCTCCCTTCCACCCTAGAAAAGTGAAAGAGTGATTCTCTGAGTGAATTATAATGTGTGTTTAAACAGTCAACTGCCTTTTAAAGGGAATTAAGTCATCTTTAAGAGTCTATGTATTAGCTCCCCGCCTGTGGCTCAAGCGGCTAAGGCGCCGGCCACATACACCTAAGGTGGAGGGTTCAGATCCCCAGCCTGGACCCACCAAAGAACAATGATGGCTGCAACCAAAAAATAGCCGGGCGTTGTGGTGGGCACCTGTGGTCCCAGTTACTTGGGAGGCTGAGGCAGGAGACTCGCTTGAGCCCCAGGAGTTGGAGGTTGCTGTGAGCTGTGATGCCACAGCACTCTACCCAGGGGCACAGCTTGAGGCTCTGTCTCAAAAAAAAAAAAAAAGAATAAAAGTGCTCCCTGTATAGCCACACAGACACTTTTCCACCCCCTCCTGCCCCTCCTCTCCTCCCCCCAGGGCATTCTAAGCATGTCTAGCAACAGGCCGTGCTAAGAGTCACCAATACTTTGCCATTCTCCTTGTGGGAAACTGATCATAAAACATACTTCTAATAGGTAAATAATCAAACTAAATACAAACTAAATACAAATAGGCAAGAGAGATTTAATCCCTTGTACATGCAAGGGCATTGCATAAACAAGGAGAGAAATGTTTAAGAATTATTCATGCTTAAATATATGCACTGGAGCTTTGGGGGGCTTGTTTGTTAGTTCAGGAAACTGGGAGTACATATGTTTTGTTTATGTTGCTTTTGGCACAAGTTGAGTCAAAGTTGTAAGCGTGCCCCCTGTGCTAGAACATTGTGCCTCTGAAAAACAGTAACCAAAACAGCAAAAGAAGGTAACATATTACTGATTTAAGCTTTTAGTCTCTCTGTTACCATTATGCAATATACCTTTCCACCTCATTTTATGCATATATCCAAATCAACGAGGCGACTGACTCGTGTATAATAATGAAGGCTTAAGAAGGCAACAAAGGAACATTTAAAAACATTTCTGATGTGATTTTCTCCCACACTGGGGTTGAGAATGTAAATTTAACTCTAATAAATTACAGCGTATGGTAAAGATTAAACGATCTCGCTGCCTGCATTCTTTCCTTGCTCTGTTCCATCCTACACACAGCTGCCAAGCTAATCCTCCCAAAACACCAATTTTCTCCTGCCACTTTCAAAAACGAGCTTGCTGGCTTCCTGTTTTCTAGGAAAACTAGTTTCAGTGCTTTAGTCTGACATTCAAGGCTCTCTATACCATAGATCTTCCTAAAAGTGTCACTCCTTCATTTCTTCCACCGCCTTCCAGCTGTGGGAGTTACTTGAAGATCAGCCCTCCAATCACAGCAAAGCTTCCATCCATCTCCTGCACCCATTGGCTCAATGCAGCAAGGCTCTGAAGGGCTGTTATGAGTTTCATGCCAAGCTATGGAGTCAGGGGTGATGTTGCTACCACCTAATCACAGGGACTGACAGTGGACACAGTGATTCTCCAGAAGGAAACTGGGGCACTATTATTAATATGAGAAGTTTGATGGCAAAACAACTGCCTTCAAGCACTCTGGACATGGTTTAACAAATATCTCTTCCAGAAACGTGAAGACACGTGAACACAAACTTAGTAACTCTAGCTGGGATGTCTTCCATCACACACAATTCCATAAAGGGTATGACAAGCACATTTAGTTGTAGGGACTGTCCCAGTCTGAGGCATAGGCAGTCTCCTGTGTTTCTGAATCCATATCCTACCATTGCAGCCCTAACCACTTTGATATAAATCAGTCCTGTCAGGCAGCCCAATTTTCTGGGTTTTGCTGTACTCAATGTACACACCCTTTAAAATAAGTATGTGGGCTCGGGTGCCTGTAGCTCAGCAGCTAGGGCACCAGACACATACACCGGAGCTGGCGGGTTCGAACCCAGCCCAAGCCTGCCAAACAATGACAACTACAACCAAAAAATAGCCGGGCGTTGTGGTGGGCGCCTATAGTCCCAGCTACTTGGGAAGCTGAGGCAAGAGATTGCTTAAGCCCAAGAGTTTGAGGTTGCTGTGAGCTGTGACACCACAGTACTCTACCAAGGGTGACATAGTGAGACTCTGTCTCAAAAAATAATCATAATAATAAAATAAATGAAATCAGTATATGGTTCGATAATGTAACTCTTTATCTTAAATTGCAAAATCTTTATGTAACACCCCCAAATGATGGAAAATGAACAATAGCAACATATTCTATGATGAGTCAAATACATTTCGAGTCGCTGTTTTCCCATCTAAAAGGTAATCTTTCTGATCATTATCTGTTCATGAAGACCTAAGAGCAATAGTTTTTCCACACTTAATGTTACAGCCCTGCAGCCATGAACTAAGGTCTCAGAGTTTGCCTCACTCTTCCCTGGCCATCGTCTGAGCTAGTCACCCTGAAGCCACCCTGCTTCCATGCATTGCCAGTGCCTTCCATCCACACACACGTCCTTCTGGATTTAAGCTTTTTCTTTTCTCTGGTTCTATAGCAAAACAATATTTGCAAATCCTTCTTGATCATAAACTCCTACAAGTCAGGAACTTCTCATTTTGGTTTCCCTAGCATTTCACATTTTGGTAAATGGGGAAAGGGTAGGATTAAAAAATTGCATTAATAAGTGCTACTATCAATCCATTGATCAGTACTACGTGCCAACTCTATCATTTCTTGTAACAGAGGCAATAGGAGTTTCTCTCAGTAGGCTAAATTCCAGGGAATGAATGACCTTCCCGGGAAGGCCTGAAGGTGGCCTAAAGGCAGCTGGTTAGGCTATTATGTGACAAGCATTGGTTTAGATTTAATTTAATTTAATTTTTTTTTCTTTTTTTTGAGACAGAGCCTCAAGCTATCCCCCTGGGTAGAGAGCCATGGCATCACAGCTCACAGCAACCTCCAACTCCTGGGCTTAGGCGAGTCTCCTGCCTCTGCCTCCCAAGTAGCTGGGACCACAGGCACCCACCACAATGCCTGGCTGTTTTTTGGTTGCAGCCGTCATTGTTGTTTGATGGGCAGGGCTGGATTCAAACCCGCCACCCTAGGTGCATGTGGCTGGCGCCCCAGCCACCTGAACCACAGGTGCTGAGCCTAATTTTTTTTTTTTTGAGAGAGTTTCACTTTGCTCCCAGGCTAGAGAGCCATGATGTCAGCCTAGTTCACAGCCACCTCAAACTTCTGGGTTAAAATGATCCCTCTGCCTTAGCCTCCCAAGTAGCTGGACTAGAGGCACATACCACTATACGTGGCTAATATTTCAATTTTTAGTAGAGGCAGGGTCTATCACTCTTGCTCAGGCTGGTCTTGAACTCCTGAGCTTAAGTGATCCTTCTGCCTCAGCCTCCCAAGTAATTGGGACTATAGGCACACACCACCATACCTGGCTGATTTTTCAATTTTTAGTAGAGATAGAATCTTACTCTTGCTCAGGCTGGTCTGGAACCCTGGGCTCAAACAATCCTATCACCTTGGTCTCTGAGAGTACTAGGATCATAGATGTGAACTACTGAATTTAGTTTAGGTTTTTTTTCTTTGAGACAGAGTATTACTATGTCACCCTTGGTAGACACCATGGCTTCACAGCTCACAGCAACCTCAAACTCTTGGGCTTACGCGATTCTCTTGCCTCAGCTTTCACAGTAGCGGGGACTACAGGCACCTGCCATAACACCTGGCTATTTTTGGTTGCAGTTGTCATTGTTGTTTGCAGGTCTGGGTCAGACTCAAACCCGACAACCTCAGTGTATGTGGCTTGTGCCCTACTCACTGAGCTATAGGCGCCAAGCCATACATACATAATTTCAGGGAATTTTCATAATCCCCCAAACAAAGGCTCAGTTTTGTTTTCTTGTTTATGATACCACAACCACATGGGGACAGGATGATTCAAATCCAGAGTGTCTGATGGTGATTACCAAGGTCACTGTCTTCCTTTATTAGAAAAGAAATCAGAGGCCACTCAAAGAGCAGTGAAACGATGGAAATATGAAATTTTATACGTGACTCCGAGATTCCTGAGGATTTGGGAACTTTCAGGAAAATGTTTTAAGAGTGATTTGAGGGTGGCACCTGTGGCTCAAAGGAGTAGGGCACTGGCCCCATATGCCAGAAGTGGCGGGTTCAAACCCAGCCTCGGCCAAAAACTGCAATAAAATAAAATAAAATAAAATAAAATTTGTCTTACAAGGGCAACAATCTGTTGCCCATAAAGATTGTTTAAAAAAAAAAAAGAGAGTGATTTGAAACACTCTTTGGGCACTCTATAGAGTAAAACCAAAGGACTTAATGAGACAGCAAATTAATTGTATGGGAACCCTCTGGGAATTCTGATGAATGAGAATTATTTTTAAATTACTTTCCTTGTTAATTTTGAGAAAAAAAATTGCCCCATTTGGATCCTACTTCATAGTTCACACAGCAAAGAGAAAAAAATAAAGATAATGATGAGGGTGGTTGCAATTCATAGGGAAGGGGCCACAGAGCAGTGAAAAGAAAGGGCGTAACAACCTATGTGCCTAGGCCATCTTCATTAAAAAAAGATCTTAAAATGTATTTCTACTCCCCACCTTCTATTCAGTATCATAATGAAGATTGAGAGCGATAAGAAGAATTACAGTGCAGAGTTTTGAAAAGCAGACCAACTGCAGAGCGGCTCTTGAGGTTGTGCTAATACCAAGATCACTCTTCTTGATGTGTGGTTCCTGACAGCTCACGTCAGAGTCAATTCCACCCTTCTAGCAGTACAGAAAGAACCACAAACCAAACCTCAAAGTGGATTCTAAATGAAAATACTCTTTAAAAAAATTTCCCTTCCTGTGGTAAGGCAGACTAAGAGGAAGTTTGTCCTCCCACCCACAAATTCCCCAGAGAACCAGATTTTACTTCTGGTAGACACACGATGGGCATCTTCTCTGAACTTCTGACTTCTTCCTTGGCGTGTTCCGAGAATAAGAAGCCAATCTCCAGGTTGCTATGGGCCTCAGGACGACTAAACAGATGGGCAGAAGCACACAGAAACCCCCTGGTCACCGAGTAGGTAGGTAGACATTTGCTGTTTTTCTGCTTTTTTCAGAGCTGAATTTTTAGCCAGAGATTGCTTATGATAACTTGCTGATACATTGTACACTAAATATGATTATTCTTTCAAACAAATTTTATCTTTATGTTCTTATATGTGAAGGCAGATAGAGATGGTTTAAAATACTTCAGAGATCGCTATTAAATTTAAATTGGGCTCTCACCTGTGATCCCAAAACTTGAAGAGGTTGAGGCCAGAGGGAGTGCTTGATGGCAGGAGTTCAAGGTTAGTTACACTGAGCTATGACTGTACCATTACACTTCGTCCTGGGCGACAGAATGAGGCCCTGTCTCTAATAAATAAATTTAAATCGCCTGTAATCTTCGTATATTACACTTGCAATTAATGATAGGCTTAGTTAAAATATGCTAATCTTAAATATATTCTTAACCGAATGCAATCTGTGCTCACCTCCTAACTGTTATAAAATCCCATTTAAATTAAACCCTAATCTTTCTAAGGACCAGTTCGGTATTTCGTAAAGAACTAGAAGAAGCTATTTATTCCAGAGAAGCTGTGTGTCTGGCATCTTCTTTTTACCCCATTTGTGTAGCCCTCACCCTGGAGGTCATGTATTGACTTACGCCAAAGAAAAATCAAAATGTTAAGTATTTGCGCGCGCCGTCACGCAGAGGCACAGCCAGCTAAAAGATCAGGAAATTGTTTAAATGTCGGGTCGCCTGCAGGCCCCTGCGCCCAGGCCTGGGCACGGAGAGTTCTGGGTGTCCCAGCTGGGGGCCTGATGAGGGAGCCAGGAAAGTGACCGGCGACTGCAGCCGCCCTCAAAGGCCGGTCATTCCCTTGCTGTCTGTCGGGGCTGCAGCCTCTCAAGCCCCGCGGTGGGACCTGCCCGGGGGGCGCTTGCTCGGGGCAGGGCGTGCGCTCCGGGGCTAGGGACCCCCGGGACCTCGGCCCCCGCCTCGCGCTCTGGAGGGAGGGACGAGGGACAGAGGCGAAGGGGCTTTGCTAATCGCCGAAGCAGGAAGTGAGCACGAGGAAGAAGCGGCGGAGACTGGGCAGGAGGAGCTGGAGGAGGAGGAGGAGGAGAGGAGGGGCGCGGGGAGCCGCCGAGGTGCACTGCACTCCCGCCGCGTCGGCCGCAGATTTCCCATCGCCGCCGTCCCTCTGTCCGCCTCAGTCCCGGAGGCCACCCAGCCCTGCTCTGGCTCTCGCGTGTCCCCACCCCACCCCCATGGCTTCAGCAGACGACCGTCTGCGCGCAGGTAAAGTGACACCGCGCCGCGCCTGCACCCGGAGCGGGGAGCGCGGGCGGGAAACTCTGGGTGCCCGTGACCGCGGCACGCTGTCGGGGCCGAGCCTCGGAGACCCCTGAGGGACGCCCGGGACCGCCCCGCGCCGCAGCGCCAGACCCTGGGCCACGCGAGGCCCCCGCTGCACCGCGGGAGCGGCCGCTGTTCCCCGCCCGGTCACCTGCACGCTGCCTGGGACGCGCCTTCCCCTTGCCACGCTGTGGCCCCGGACGCTTTTTGTTCTACACCTGAGATGCCAGGTCAAGACAAGTCCTGCAAAGTTAGGGCAGAAAAGGGTGCAAGGAAGTGGTTCTCATTTTCTCCTCCGGCTCTCTTTCTCCCTGCTCACACGCCTTCCTCCTCCTCCTCCTCTCTCCTTGATTAGATGGTTTGTTTTTCTGAATACGAGACCCAAGCTAGTTCCTCGGCTGGTATCCACAGAGCCACGAGGCTGAGCCCTCCTGTGGGATCCTACTGCTGACGAGAACGGCCTCTTGTTCTGCTCTTATTTTCAAATACCTGTGTTTGTGCCTGAGGTCAGAATCCAGATTTTTCTTTATCCTTTCACCTGAATTTAAAATCCTCAGACTTCACTGTCCAGGAATTCTCTTTCTCTGCTGTCCGGTAGCCTAGGCCTTAACCACAATGATGTTTCTTTTCTCTCTCTCTCTCTCTCTCTTTTAGGAGACAAAGTCTCACTTTGTTGCCCTGGGTACAGTGCTGTAGCATCACAGCTCACAGCAACTTCAAACTCTTGGGTTCAAGCATTTCTCTTGCCTCAGCCTCTGGAGTAGCTGGGACTACAAGAGTGGCCACAATGCCCGGCTGTGATTAGAGGTGGGTTCTGACTCCAAGCTTGGAGCTGGTCTGGAACTCCTGAGCTCAGGCTGTCCACCAGCCTTAGCGTCCCCAAGTGTTGGGATTACAGGCCGAGCCACTGCACCTGGTCCACAATGGATGTTTCCTGAACACACAACTGAATGAGTAATATCTCAGGACACCAGGGCTTTATTTAGTTTTGCTGAGGTTGGAAATGCTGCCGAGAGTTACACGGAGTCTGATATAATTGCGTAGATAAACGTGTTTTGTTTCATTTCTTGAGCTTGGGCCGGGAGAGAGTTTGAATGTTCCACCCTGAATCTGTGGCTTTCACAGTGTGTCTGGAGGTGATGGGAAGACTGTACCCAACAGCCAAGTTGGCAGTTGTGGTGTGCTGGGTTTGGAGAAGTTTCCTGGAGACTTCAAAGAAAGATCTTATGTCTTTATGTGGGGGAAATGCTAAACTTCTATCAGCTGGAGATGGAAAATAGATAAATTGTCTGGACAGCCTTCATCCTTCCCCTTCCACCAGGCCTATTGTTTGGAAAAGTAGAAGTGGAAATAAAGGGAGAAGAAACCCTTCCCCATTCCACTCCACTCCCACTCTCCTGATCTCCTTTTCTTTCTTTCTTTCTTTTTTTTTAGATGTTTTTATTTTTATTTATTTGGCTGGGGCTGGGTTTGAACCCACTACCTCCGGTATATGGGACCGGTGCCCTACTCTTTGAGCCACAGGTGCTGCCCCTGCACTTCCTTTTCTGAGAACCAAGTAGTAAGATGCCAAGAGGTGTGTTAGGCTAGATTTCACTAATAGTGACCTCAGCTCTCATTAATGATGACAGTTGTGGTGGGGGGATTTAAAAAGCTCCCGAGATGGATACATTGAATGGAGATAAATCTAAAATCTGCTTGAGGCTTCCAAAATCAACAGCACCAGAGGAGGTGAGGTCTAGGAAACACAGTTTAGCTGTGACATCAGTGTATAAAAAGCCTCAGTAGGTTAGTAGTGTGACGAGGCCACCAGTGGCGTTATATGATTTTAGGTGACAGTAATAGCAGTATAGGATCCAGAATCCCAGTGAGGGGACTGTCAGTCTGCTTGGCCCAGCCAAAACGGATGTGTACAACCTGTAATAAACAAGCAAAGTAGAACAAAGGGACTTTAAACCCCAGCACATGTGGAATGAGGAGAGGTCAGAGGACGTAAGAGGGCATCATATAGAAAGAATCTGTCTCTCTGACTTTAAGAGGTAGAACAAAAACCTATAGGTAAAATCTGTACAGAGAGATGGATTTAGGGAGACCTCCTGTGGTTGACGTCTCCTGCCATGAGACGCAGGATGTCAGCATCTGAAAGATGATCCAAATGTCCATTCCTGCTCCGAATAAAATGAGAATCTGTGCTGGGCTCTGAGGCTCACGCCTGTAATCCTGGCACTCTCGGAGGCTGAGGCAGTGGATTGCCTGAGTTTAGGAGTTCGACACCAGCCTGAGCAAGAGTGAGACCCCCATCTCCACTAAAAATAGAAAGAAAAAAAACTAGCTAGGTGTCTTGGTGGGCTCCTATAGTCCCGCTGCTCAGGAGGCTGAGGCAAGAGGATCTCTTGAGCCCAAGAGTTTGAGGTTGCTGTGAGCTATGATGATGCCACAGCACTCTACCCTGGGTGAGACTCTGTCAGAAAGAAAGAGAGAGAGAGGAGGATTCCTCCATTTAAACACACTTCCACATACCAATTTCCCCCGTCTAACATTGCACTTCGTTTCCTCCACCCACAGTGCACACCCACCTACCCTTCCATTTCTGTCATGAAAGCGCAGATGGTGCCCATAAACGGAACGTCCACCTCACCCCAGACCAAGTGACCGTATTCTCTCACCTGGTTGCCTACACTCACCTCCCAAATGGTGTTGGCACACCCACTCTCACCTGCTGGCAACCCATTCTCCAAAAGGTGGCCAAAGCGATCTTTTAAAAAATAAATCAGATTCAGTGATTCCTCTGCTTTGAACGTTGTGCTGGCTTTCCAGCACTTTCCAGCAAGACCTCAGGCTTTACATGGTTTCCATACTCTGTCCAACCCATCCTTACCTATTCCTTCTACCACCTTATCTGGTGCCTGGTTTGGCCCCCTTCTCTCAGTGTCCCAACCACACTCTCCCCCATCCCCTTTTTTGTTTTTGAGATAGAGTCTCAAGCTGTTGCCCTGGGTAGAGTGCCATGGCAGCATCAGAGCTCACAGCAACCTCCAACTCTTGGGCTCAAGCAGTCCTCTGGCTTCAGTTTTTTGTGTTTTTTAGTAGAGACGGGTCTGGCTCTGGCTCAGGCTGGTCTGGAACCTGTGAGCTCAAGCAATCCACCCACTCAGCCTCCCAGAGTGCTAGGATCACAGGCGTGAGCCACCATGCCTGGCGAACACACCGCCCCCTTTCATCTCCTTGAAAGCCTTTACACCCTCCTACCTCCTGGCCTTTCTTTGCACAGATTGTTCCTGCTGCCTGGAAACTTCCTCCACTCTGCCCCCAGCCTATCTCCTGCCCACCATTACCTCCTACGTATCCTCAGATTTCAGCTAAAAGGTGACCCAGGTCACATCCTTCCTGACCATTTCGCTGTTTTTAGCTGTGATTATTTGGCCAGAGTCACTCCCTCCCCACCCCATTAGAAAGTAAGCTCTTGGATATAGTCCATGTATGTTTTGCTTGGCAAAATAATACCTTGCACAGTACTCAGCACTTAATTAGCCCTGAATAAATAGGTATCATTTCAGTGAATGAATGAAGGATATAAAATTTAACTACATGGGCTTCACACTGGAGGAGGAGGAAGAGCTCTTCCCATTCTGTCGTCTTAGGAACTTAGTCATCCAGTTTGGTTTATTATCTAAGTCTACCTTGTAAAGTTAAAATAAATTATATATCCACATGCATACAGCAAAGGTATATATACTATGCACTATATCATAAGGTTAATTAAGAAAGCAACTTTTGGCTTGGCACCAGTTTCTCAGTGGTTAGGGCACTGGCCACATACACTGGGGCTGGTGTTGCCCTCGGTCGAGTGCCATGGTATCACAGCTCACAGCAACCTCGAACTCTTGTGCTTAAGCGATTCTCATACCTCAGCTCCTGAGGAGCTGGGGACTGTAGGTGCCTGCCACAGCTACACCACAGCTATTTTTTTAATTGTTGTTGCAGTTGTTATTGTTGTTTAGCAGGCTTGGGCCAGGCTTGAACCCACCAGCCCCAGTGTATGTGGCTGGCGCCCTAACCACTGAGCTATGGGCGCTGAGCCAGAAAGCAACTTTTGACAATAAGAAAATTCCCAAGACTATTAAAGCTACAGGGGAGGAAAACAGTCATACTGATTACAGTGTAGCTATTACGCTCTACCTCTGCCACTAATAGGCAATCTGACACTGATTGAGCCAGAATCAAGTTTGTGTTGGTAACAGTGCATGTGTATCAAAGTCAAAAACAAAGTGTGAGGCTGTGAAGGTCTGGGTTAAAGGCAGTACAATTGGGTGCTTGGGAGCAACAAGCTAAGTGCCTGTGGCCACGGAGCACAGCAGTGCACACTTTCCCTTTGTTCTAGGGTCTTTTATTTCTTTTTTTTTTTTTTTAAGACAGAGTCTCATTATGTTTCCTTCAGTAGAGTGCTGTGGCATCACAGCTCACACTCTTGGGCTTAAGCGATTCTCTTGCCTCAGCCTCCCAAGTAGCTGGGACTACAGGCACCTGCCGCAATGCCCGGCTAATTTTTGGTTGCAGTTGTCATTGTTGTTTAACAGGCCCTGGCCGGGTTCGAACCCGCCAGCCCTGGTGTATGTGACTGGCACCCTAACCACTGAATTACAGGCACCGAGCAGCAGGGCTGTTTCCTGGGAGCCTGGGCCACCTGCTCAGGATATCCCCGAGGTGGCATCTCCTCTCTCACCTGCCACTCCTGTGAGCTTGGATGGGTCCAAGGTGGCAACCTGCTCTCCAGTAGCGTGGGGGGCAGTACCTAGGACTACAAGGTTACCACTTCTAGGAGCGCCAGCCAGTTCTTTCTCCAGATGCACTGAAGAGGGTGGGCGCTCTGAGGCTTCCCTTCCCCCTTCCTTCCTTCTCTCCTTCCCTTCCCTGTGAGCTTTTCCAATGCTCACTTTGTTTCTCTTCCTTTCTTACAAGGGCTCTGCTTTCTAAGTTTTCTTCTCTCCCCTGATCATTTCCCCTAGACCTGTCCCTTCATGCATGTCTCCCTCCCAGTCTCTCCAGCGTCCCCCTCATGAAGGCTTCCAGAGAAGGTGCTGTAGGGAGGTGCTTCCTGGACCCCTGCCCCTTTCTTTTCCAGCTTGTTGGGCCCCTGCTCCCAGGTCTGAGGACCGATGGAGAGGACGCCAAAGGCAACAGCGTGTCAGCACCGCGGGCAGCATTCCTGCGGCTCTGGGTGCTTTTCTAATCTGGAATGTGACTCAGGATGCCAGGGCTTCTTTATACCCAGTAATGAAAACAGCGGGGGTTCAAAAGCAAAGCTGTGGTACAACAACAACAAAATAACAAATGAAAAATAAATTAACTCTGCGATCCCACATTCAAAGCAGTTCACCACTAGACCGCCCGACGGGGCCCACACTCTGGCTGCTGGTGGCTGGGAAACCCGGGGGCCTGACACGCTGCTGCCTTCTTGGTCTTCTCTGAAAAGACATTGAACTTCCTCTGAGAGACTCTCTAGGAACTCCTGACCTCTGTCTAAGGTGCCAAATACAGGGAGATGTCAGAAGGTGGCAACGTCTGTGTCGGGCACCGCGCTCTGCACAGGCTACTGGATGTGGTACTTGGTTCCTGGTGCACCCGAAGTGGCTCTGACTGGGACAATGACAAGATCTGGGGCTTTGAGTTGAGGATGAGTAGATGAGATTTTGGATTTAGAGTGCGCGCTGGCGTGACTAAGGCTTCTGAGGTGTTGGGATGGGGCGAACGTATTTTGCATGTAGAAGGGACACGCATTTGGGGTGTGCCAGAGACTGGACTGGTATGGGTTGAGTTGCACCCGCCCCAGATAGAGATGTTGGGATCCTGACCTATAGCACCTCAGAACATGACCTGATTTAGAGATTGAATCTTTACAGAGGTTACTGAGTCAGAATGAGGTCATTGGAGTCAGTGCAGAAAGGGGAAATCTGGACACAGATGTCCCTGAAGAGGGTCTGTCAGGTTGTCAGTATGTGAGCCACTTCTAGAACCTGATGGGCTGGAAAACAGGCAGATTCTGGTTTTCCAGATACAAATTTTGGCCTTTTTACTCACCCTGTGAGTAGTTAATATATGAAAAAGGTGGAGGAGGGTACTAAATACCTTTCTTAGGGTTAGGTTAGGCTTGCTGAGACTGCGTCTTAATCACACAGCACAGAGCACACACCGGGAAAGTGGGAGGTCTCACTGCTATTTAAGATCAAAGTACCATGAACTTCCCACCTGGAGATGCCCTTTTTGTTGTTGTTGTTTGATACAGAGTCTCACTCTGTCACCCTAACTACAGTGCTGTGGTGTCCTAGTTCACAGAAATCTCAAACTCCTGGAGTTAGTCACCCCCCTGCCTCAGCCTCCTAAGTAGCTGAGACTACAAGTGCCAGCCACCATGCCCGGCTAATTTTTCTATTTTTAGTAGAGATGGGATCTCACTTTTGCTCAGGCTGGTCTTGAACTCATGGGCTCAAGCAATCCACCCACCTCGGCCTCCCAGAGTGCTAGGATTATAGGCGTGAGGCACCACACTGGGCCTGGAGATGGTCTTTGCCTGCAACTCACCAGTCATGGACTTTCAAAGCAGGAAGGGGACTTTTGTCTCTGTTCACCCCCTGATATTACAGGTCAGAGACTCACAGCCCACGGTGCTCTCACCTGAGGCCTCAGAGAACCAGGCCAGTAGCCCTGGCCAGGGTCCCTGCTGCATTGACTGACCAGGTTTCTCTCATGCCTTTTGTGGAACTCTCCAGAAGATGCTCAGGGGAATTTAACATTGTTCTCACCACCATCCCCTAGAAATCACTCAAGTTTCCAGCTGATCTGGGGTGAATGTCATCATTCCTGGGCAAGGGGTGGCCGAGGCAGCTTTGGGAGAAAAGCACAGCCCGGGGCCAGCAGGGTGGCAGCCAGGAACAGGGGAAGGGCCCCACCTGCCCTGGAGGACCTGCTGGGCCTGTCTCTTCTGGGCTCACTGGCCCCCCTTTCTGTTTGAGGCTTCTCCATGCCCCACAGTTCCTCAGATGTCAGAGCCTTGCCTGGGGGCGTGGCCTGCTGTTCTCCTAAAAACAAACATTTTAAAGCCTCTAAATAAATTGTTTGATTTTATGCTTAATAGGATTGTCAACACGCAACTCCAAGGCCTCTAAGAAAGACTTTAGAACAACTTTCTACTTCTAGATCAATCTCAGATAACCAGGATCAGCTCCCCACCACATAACTTCCTTGACACACAAAATCTGGGCCTGTAAGAACAGAAATAGTTTGGTATGATCTAAAAGATGCTGGGATCAGGGCGCAGCATCTGATACACTGTATGGGGCGCACAGTGTGCCCGGGTCTGTGACCTTGGCAATGACAAAATACGTGAGAATTTAATCCACAGCTTGATACAAGGCGAAAGGTGGCACAGTCACAACTATTAGGACAACAATAACAAAGACCTGAACATGCCTCGAGTACTAGGTCTAAACACAGTGCCTTTCCTCATTCACCTCTTACCTCACTGCAGTGATTCAGAAAGCACAAAACCTGAATTCTACCTGTCCTTCCCTTCTACAATTCCATTTATTCTCAGAGATGTCAGACCAAAGTCACAGACGGTGTGCCTCCAGACCTTTGCTGTCTTCTGCCTGTATCTTCTTCCTGTTAGCCTCATAACCCTCTAAGACGTGCCCCAGGTTGCAGAACTCAAACAGAGTCGGAGGGGAGCAGAAATTCTTCCATCCACCCAGGTGCTTCCCCAGCCTGGCTCGATCAGCTGAGGTGGGAACCAGAGATGGAACCAGAGACAGGGACTCAATTTGCTGCTAACCTATAGCCTCAGGCTTAGCAAGCTTATTCAACTCATCCAAGATCATGGTGCTAGGCTTATCCAAAGTCACACCTCTAAGCTTGTCCAAGGTCATGTCGCTAGCCTCTAAGCTTATCCAAGGTCATGCCGCTAGCCTCTAAGCTTGTCCAAAGTCATGCCGCTAGCCTTGTTCAAGGTCACACCTCTAAGCTTGTCCAAAGTCATGCCGCTAGCCTTGTTCAAGGTCACACCTCTAAGCTTGTCCAAGGTCATGCTGCTAGCCTTGTTCAAGGTCACACCTCTAAGCTTGTCCAAGGTCATGCCGCTAGCCTTGTTCAAGGCCACACTACCAGCTTGTGGTGATGTGTTCCTCTGTACTGACCTGTTTTCGTCCTCACTGCTTTTGATGTGATTCTGTCTTTCTCAGATATCCCGTATATTTTCCTCCTCTTTTCTCTCCTTTTCTTCTTCCTCTCATATGAATTTTTCTGTAGGAAGGAGGGTTAAGTCGTCAGAGATGCAGTAGGCAGTGTATGCATTGGATGTTGTCAGGAGGGTTGAGAACCCCAAGTCTCACCCACCTTGACCCCAGCAGCCAAATCTTACAACCCATTTACCTGAAATTCCATATGTTGATGGATACCTGTTAAAATGCCACCCCTGGGGCGGTGCCTATAGCTCAAAGGAATAGGGTGCTGGTCCCATATGCCGGAGGTAGCAGGTTCAAACACAGCCCCAGCCAAAAATTGCAAAAAAAAAAAAAAAAGCCACACCCCTGATGGGATGACATTTTAAAGAGTTGTCATCAAGGTATATTTCAGGGAAGATAAAAAATTTGAGACCAGGATTTGATAGGAAGAAGAGACTTGTTACTACCTGGTGGTAAGGGCTCTGCACCTTATTTAATAGTTACCTGTAGCTTAGGCAGCAGGAGGGTGGTATTTGCAACCACAAAGTGTTACTACCCCTCCCCTGCCAGGAGGAGAATGTGAGAAGGACAGAAAGGAAAAGCTAGAAAACCCCACGCAGCGTGTCTGGCTGCAAGGACTCACTTGCAGTATAGTCATGCATCACAAATGTGTTCTTAGATGATTGCATTGTCGTGTAAGCATCGCAGAGTCACTTACACAAACCTAGGTGGGACAGCCCGCTGCACAGCTGGGCTACATGAGACAGCCTATTGCTCTGAGGCTACAGGCCTGTACAGCAAGATACTGTGCTGAATCAGTTGTAACACTAAGGAAAGAATTTGTGTATCCTAACATATCTAAACATAGACAAAGATACAGTAACAATAATGGTGTTATAATCTTACTGTCATATGTACACATAGCATATTGCAAGACTGTACACTAATGTATCACATTCTCTGCCATCCCGAGGCCTTTGCCTGTGCTGTTCCCTCTGCCTACAATGCTTTTCCCTCTCTGCCGCCGCCTCCTGGCTGTCTTCAACTCACTCTCCAGACTCAGACATCAGTTCCTCTGCAGGTGCTTCTCCAGCTGTGCCTCCCCTCCCTACAGCACACCCAGGGCGGGGATGTTCTCTTCCTCCGTGTCTGTATCATTCTGCCCTTCCACTGCCTGAACGCTAAGGGCTCTGCACGATATTTAATAATTACCTGTAGCTTAGGCAGCGGGAGGGTGGTATTTGCAACACAAATTGTTTTTTATTTTCTTTCCTTCAATTTATATCATCCAAATCTGCATCTATAGTCCACTGGGCTGGCTGGAAATTCCATTTCAGTCGAATTAGACCCCTCCCCCCACTCCTAAGGGTCACACAGGAACCTGAGAGGCTTGTGGGGTGCTGGGAAGACGAGGGAGAAAAGGACCTTGAATTTTTAGTGCATCAGGTTAGGGCCATGATGTCTCACTATTTTAGCCTGAGGAGTCCCTTGAGACCCAGCCGCCCTCTGTTTCTGTGCTGGGCACACAGCAGAGGTATCTCTGCTGGACCCTTTGTTGGACTCTGGTTCCTGGGCTCTTTCCTCTGTGATCTGCCAACTGTCCCTGTTCCTGGGAGCTACAAATCTCTCCCCTGCTCCTTGGGGACACTGGCCAAAGCTCTTTCCATTTGTCCCCAGTTCTCTTCAGTGACTATAGCCTGCCCTAAAACAATGAGATGGTGCTGCCTTCAAGTGGCTTCGCCTTTCAGTAGGACAAAGAAATATGGAAACCCAGACACACTCTCAGCAGGGGGAACAGACACAAATTATCTCAATAAATTGTCCTGCCATGCTTCTGTGGATCCCCGAAGGGATTCCCAGGACCTAGCACCTAGTCCACTGTATGTACTTGATGAGGATGTGGGTAAGTACATGTTGCATCTTAGTTGGCTCATGGCGGCCACTTAGGGTTTCGCAGGTTGCGCACTGCACAAATGTGGCGGATTTGGTTATTGGCTGAGCGCTTTCTGGCAGATGTCTTGTAAAGCATCTTGCGAAGGGGGAGCTTTTTTCAATTTGTACAAATGCTTGAGATCTAGGCCCTGACTGAGACCTTACCTGTTTCTGTATTTCCTCAATAAATTCCTTGCATGCAACAAGGGGTAAAGCATAAGCAACAAAACACTGAGAAATACAGACCACTTTTCCCTTGATAAAAACACTATGAGATGTTGACCGTGTCAATCCGCAAGCTTTATAATAATAAAAAACGAGTTGCACAAGAGCAGGCAAGAAGCAGATTCAGCATTAAATGATTCCTGCTGAAGTTAAGTGAAATTCAACGCACAAAAGAGCTGTGAACATCATGCCTGCAAGAGGTTCGGTGATTTGCAACTCTCCAAGTATTTGTAGATATTTATAAGTAACCTGTTCTAAACTGTAGTGGTTTTATTTTTACAAATCTTTTTAAAATCTCTTCTTCTTGATGTCATCTGAATGTGTTCATGTTGCCTCTTCTAATAATGGACAGTAAGGTTTTCTCCAACCTTCCTGAAGCGGTTGTTTCTCTATGAGGACTCGTCTGTGCTCCATTGGGGTCTTTGTTTTGTGTTTTACAGATCATGTGGCCAAGGAGCCCGTGGAAGACACAGACCCCAGCACTTTCTCCTTTCACATGGTAGGTTACGCATTTTACGCTAATGGTGACGACTCTCATTCTGCTTTCCTTCCCTCCGCTCTCTCTTTGGGTTTTTTCTCTCTTTCTTTCTTTCTTTTTATGGTGAAAAGTTATATATTTAGAATTAGCCAGCTGGACTTGGTTTGGATGATCCCAATTTTGTTGGCAACATCCAAAGCATCGTAATCAGGAGCCAGTCGAACATATGCCTTCTTCTCGCCCTCAGGCCTGATCAGGGTGTTGACCTTGGCCACATCAGTATCATAAAGCTTCTTCACAGCCTGTTTGATCTGGGGCTTGTTGGCTTTGACATCCACAGTAAACACAAGTGTGTTATCTTCTATTTTCTTCATGGCAGACTCAGTGGTCAGGGGGAACTTGATGATGGCATAGTAGTCAAGCTTGTTTCTCCTGGGGGCGCTCTTCCGAGGATATGTGGGCTGCCCCTGGAGCCTCAGAGTCTTTGGCCGCTGGAAGGTGGGTGATGTACGGATCTTTTTTTTTTAGTGGCTGTGGATGCCTTATAGCACTGCCTTCTTGGCCTTCAATGCCTTTGCTTTGGCTTCAGCTTTGGGAGGGGCAGGAGCTTCCTTCTTCACTTTCAGCGCCATCTTATGAAAAGAGACTCTCTTTGAGTTTTTATTATTCTATATTTCCAGGAGGACTAGAAACCCCAAAGGAAGATTTTCCTGGGATAAACAACTTCATCTTGATATTCTCTGTGACCATAATAGACTTTAGGTCCTTCCAGGCTAATAGTGGTCTCTTTTCACACACCCCAGAAATGACCTGAGACTATAAGAGAGCTCTGTCGACTTGCCTCCTTTTTTTTTGGAGACAGAGCCTCAAGCTGTCCCTCTGGGTAGAGTGCTATGGCATCACAGCTCACAGCAACTTCCAACTCATGGGCTCAAGCGAGTCTCCTGCCTCAGCCTCCCAAGTAGCTGGGACCACAGGCACCTGCTACAACACCTGGCTATTTTTTGGTTGCAGCCATCATTGTTGTTTGGCAGGCCCAGGCTGGATTCAAACCCGCCACCTTAGGTGTATGTGGCTGGTGCCTTAGCCACTTGAGCCACAGACGCCAAGCCAACTTGTTTACTTTTAACACTGTTGATCTAGTAACTGGGTGGCCTCTATGCTGGTGGACACACACTTTTTGATTTATCTCGTTACTGTTTTTAATCCTAGAAGCTGGCTTCTGAGCCCCGCCTTGCCCTCCCATAACCCCTCTGAGTTGTGTCCACAGCTGTCTGGTTTGCCAAACACGTTGTTTTTCGACCTCTGAAGATCCTTTGAGATGGTGAGGCAGGTTATTTGTCTCTACACCACCACTGAGACAGGAGCCCAATTTCCTTCCTGCACGGCCCTACCCTGCTCTGCTTCTTGCTCAGGATGGACTCAGTGCCCTTTGGTAGCCCTGCCCGTGATCCCATGCAGATAGCGCAAGACACATTCCTTTGGTTCCAAGCATTTGGAGGACAGGTTCTATGGAGTTGTAAGAAGTTTTGGTTAACTATTTTAGTGAGAGTGATGTTCATATAACTAAATTACATGGCTTTAAATCCGGAGTATCTTTAGGACCACAGGTGTTTGTTTTCCTGTCCTTTAATTACCACTGGACAGTTTGGTAAGGGCAGTCAGCTTAGGGGACCAAGCTTTGATGCACAATGGAAATTAACCTAAAACAGGTTATCTGTCTCTTAACTCTCATCAAAACGGAATGGACCGCCCGTGGTCACAGCATATGGTCGCTCAGGGGTAGTGTCACCAAGCCTTCCTTTAGGTGGCCCTTTCTTTTCCCTTCCCCTCCCCCCACAGGGATTATCCAGGTCTCCCTCCCTCGGGGCCATTCTCCTTACTGCTCCCCTTGGGTCTGGTCACCTCTGATCACTTCTCCACGCTGGAGACAAAGCCATCCTTCCGAGGCTTCCTTCTTTCTAGCTTCTTAAGGCTGTCGTAACAAAGTGCCACAGACTGGATGGCTCGAGCAACAGATCTGTGTTCTCTCAGTTCTGGAAACTGGAAGCTTGACATCCAGGTGTTGACAGGGCTGTGCTTTCTCTTTAGGGAGGAATTCTTGCCCCTGTCTCTTCTCACTTCTGGTGGTCGCCAGCAAGCCCGGGTGATCCTCAGTGTGTAGCTCCTCCCTCAATTCACAGCACGTGGCCGTCCTCTCCCTGTGTGTCTTCTGAGTCATATTGAGTGAAGGGCCTCCCTGACTCCGGGGTGGCCTCATGGAAACTGAACTGATGACATCTATGAGACAAATTTCCAATTAAAGTCATATTCTGAAGTACTGGGGGTCCGGACTTCATCGTGTCTTTTGGGGGGAAACTTAATTCCTGTTTCTAGCCCTAACTTGAGCTTAATTCAAGCCCTACCATACCTGCTGTGTACAGGATTAAGAACAGACTCCGTAGTGTGGCAGGGGAAGGCCCTTCATGATCTTATCTCAGCACCTGCTGCGCATCTGAGGCGCCAGCAGTGTGCAGCTATTTGCTGTTGCTTTAATTCGCTGAGCTCTCTCTCCCTCATGGGGTATCAATAGTGCTGTTCCCTCTGGCAAGGACAGTCTCCTGCATCCTCCCATCATTGTTCAGGCATCCCCCATCTATGAAGCCTTCTGTGCCTGGGGACAGTCAGCTGCTCCCTCCACAGAGCCTGGTCCCTCCTTGTTACCACGCTGAGTTGTAATTGTCTGCTGGTCTGACTTTCCCCCATTGGCCATCTTCCCGTAGGCATAGCTGGGCACAAAGCAGGCAGCCGCAGATGTTTAATGAACCAAGCCTCCCAAGAACCTAGAATGGCATCCCCCTAAGTCCCTTTGCCAACTCTCATGGTCTTTCTTGGAAACTGGTTCCGTCATTTCTTGTCCAACCCTGCCCTCCTCTGTCCACCTCCAGTGGACATCCATGCTTCTGGCTGATGCGTCTTCTATACCCTCAACTCCTCCAGCCACCTGGCTGTGTCCACCACCTGCAACCACGTGGCTCCTTCCTCTTGGTTCCTCCAAGTCCTGAGCATCCTTTAGGCTTAGCTCCAGCGCCCGTTTGTGTGCTGGGTGTTCCTCCATGCAGACTTTCAGTGCATGTTTACTCGACACTGTATCGAAATCCAGAGATGCAAAAGATCATCATCCCATCTCTGGAAAAACTCAGTTTATCTGAGGAAATAGACAAGTACTTTTAAAAACAGACAGTGTTACAGTACAGGTGTCTGTTCTATGCTCTTGAGAGCAGGATGATGAGAAGAATTAATTTAGTCTGGGGTAGAACGACTTGGTTATGAAGTTTCCTGTGATTGACGGCTTTTGATGTACTTTTATTTTCATTGGGACGGGGAGGGAGGCTTTTAGAGTTTCTGAAACTTTGTTGCACTGCTCCAAAGAGACCCCAAGGAAAAGGCATTTAAAACAAGACCTTTGATTCCACATTTGTTTATTTTTCTTCTCTGTCAAAGGAAGCTGTGGGTGAGACTTACAGGAAGTGTGCAAGAATGTAACTTTGTCTGGGCTGGAAGATGGGGCGAGTTTAGAGTAGGAGCCAAGTAAGACTCAGGGCCAGGCTTGGGAAATCGGGCACATTCTCACACCTCACTTGGATGTCTTCAGAGAATGGCTACATTGTTTAATCTGAACTAAGTTTCCAGAACATTAGAGACCTGCATGTAAGTATGAACAAAGTAAAATATAGGGGATTGTAAGAGCATTTGTTATTTTGAATTCAACTAATGCCTGGAGCACCTGTTCATAGCTGTGTGTAATTACTGATTTTTAGATCTGTGTACGATCAATGAGACGATTATCTTTGGAGCCCTGTCCTATTCAACTCAGGACAGAGCTCTGTGATAGTGAGTATTGCATGTGACACCTGCTTATTGACCCAAACGACTGTCATAGAGATGATGAGAAGAAATAGGTCTATCCTTGTACTTTATGAAACCAAAATTCTCCTCAATTCTAAACTGCAGGAGGCTAGCCCTGCAGAAAAGAGGGGAAGTGGGGGTTATGGTTAGAGTGGAGGACATCTGGAAGCTGATTCTGTTTCATGGCCCAGCATTAACTTCCTGTAGACTTGATTTCATGACTGCCAGTTGAGAATAAAAACCATCAGTGGATCGTGCTAATCAGTAAGTTTGAGTCTAAACATTTGCAAGGTTTTTAGTAGAAATCATGACTTTCCCAAGACAAAGCCTTCTTTTCACTTTGATCTTGATATTGACCACGGTATTTAAAAATAACTCTCCTCTTTTGTTGGTTTCTACAGTCAAACAAATATCCCATCCAAGATACAGGACTCCCTAAAGGTATGTACAGGTAATATAACTACTTGAACTTGTGATGATTTTAATACCTTGAACAAAACACTACTCAAAGTAATTTTTCATTACTTAAAATTGTAAAGCAGATATATACTGATAGTTTAACTCATGACTTGTTACATGATTATCTAGAAATAAACTTCCTCAGTAAAATCTGTGAATTATTTCATGACAAATTATACATTAAATTCCTAACGGGGCCAGGTATAGTGGCTCACACCTGTAATCCTAGCACTCAGGGAGGCCAAGACAGGAGCATCACTTGGGGGCAGGAATTCCAGACAAGCCAGAATGAGACCCTCTCTCCACAAAAAATAGAAAATTACCTGAGTGTGGTGGTGCACGCCTGTAGTCCCACCTACTCAGGAGGCCGAGGCAAAAGAACCACTTGCACTCTAGAGTTGGAGGCTATGAGTGTGAGCTATGATGATGCCTCTGGACTCTAGCCTGGGCAACAGAAGGAGACTCAATTTTTTTTTTTTTTTGAGACAGAGTCTCATTTTGTCCCCCTCAGTAGAGTGCTGTAGCGTCATAGCTCACAGCAACCTCAAACTCTTGGGCTCAAGTGATTCTCTTGTCTCAGCTTCCTGAGTAGCTGAGACTATAGGCACCTGCCACAATGCCTGGCTATTTTTAGAGATGGGATCTCACTCTTGCTCAGGCTGGTCTGGTACCCATAAGCGTAGGCAATCCACCTCAGACTCCCAGAGTGATAGGATTACAAGCGTGAGCCACTGCACCCAGCCTAAAAAAAAATTCTTAACAGAAATAGAGTGATGATAACCAGGATTCTGGGTTGTAAGGGACAGAAACCTAATTCAAATTCATTAAAAAAGGCAGGGAAGGCTGGGTACCGGGAATTGGGGGGGGGGGGCACGCCTATAATTGTAGTACTCTGGGAGGCTGAGGCAGGTGAATTTCTTGAGCTCAGGAGTTCAAGACTAACTAAGAGGGAGAATCCATCTGTGCTAAAAATAGAAAAACCAGCTGGGCATTGTGGCAGGTGCTGTAGTCCCAGCTTAGCCCAAGAGACTGAGGTTGCTGTGAGGTACAGTGATGCTACAGCACTCTAACCAGTGCTACAGAGTGAGACCGTCTGAAAAAAAAAAGAAAAAAAAAAGGCAGAGGAGGGACTTACTGGCTTAGAGGTTTCTGGGTGCTGTTGGATAAGCATTTAAATGCTGTTTCCAGGCTCGATGTCTCCATCCTCGGCTCTGTCTTCTGTGCTGGCTCCATTCTTGGGTAGGATCTCCTTCCCTGCATGGAGGGAAAGATGGTCACTGGCGCCTCCAGCTCACCTGGTGCAGCTCAGGGGGCGAGAGGGAGTCTTTCTCCAGTGCGCATGCGCACTTTTAGAGATGCTTGTGATTGGGCTGTTTAGGTCACGTGGCCCTCCCTAAATCAGTCACTGTGATCAGAAGGATTGAGAATTTTGGCCAGGTCTGAGCCTTGAGAGCAGGTCGGGGAGGGCATGGGGCAGATTTTACCCAAAGTATACCAAGGAAAGAATGTTCTGTAGCAGGGGCAAGGGATGCTTATCAGCTCCCGAAGCAAACTTAAAAACTTATCTTTTATAGTCCACAGACTCCTGTTTTAGGTATGGTATAGACCACACCGGTGGCCCTCGCCTTTCACAAAATCGCTCCTGCAATTCAGTCTGCAAGGCCATGTTCCATTGCCAAGGGCGAGATGCTGGTTGTCACAGTGCAGCATTTGCCTTGCGTTCTACTGACAGCCAGAGATGAGGGGTGGAGGAGGTGGGGTGAGGGTGGAAACAAGGGCACCTGGCTTCCTGGTCTCTGTGGACAGGTAGGCCTGCCCGGCTCATGCTGACATGGGTTTTCCTAGCACAGTGGTTCTCAACCTTCCTAATGCCATGACCCTTTAATATAGTTCCTCATGTTGTGGTGACCTCCAACCATAAAATTGTTTTCATTGCTACTTCGTAACTGTAATTTTGCTACCGTTATGAATCGTAATGTAAATATCTGATATACAGGAGACCCCCAAAGGGGTCGCGACCCACAGGTTGAGAACTGCTGTCCTAGTGGTTCTTGTGGCAGCTCCCCTCCAGGGCCAAAATATTAAGTTGGTGATTTGGCCAAGCCTCTCCTCCTCATCCTTCTCTACCCGGCACCCCTCTCCTGCTCCCTGAAATGACTCCACTAGACTGTCATTTCTTTCTGTCCTGTCCCTGTCCCTGGAGTGGTAGTGATATAACAAAAAGAGACTGAAGCCAGGTTTGAGCCCAAACCCTGGCTGTACTGGGGGAGGCTTCTTCCCCCTTGCTGTCTCCGCGAATGACCTTTAAGCCTTCTGCGTCCTGCCTCCTGGTTACTCTCCATTTCAGCAGGAAAGCAGAAGGCAACGGGGGCAGATCAGAGGCCGTCTTGGGCAGTGGTTCTTAGACCTCAGTGAAGGAGAATCATCCCGGGAGTGTGTTTAAAATGCAGGTTCTCGGCTCCACTGCCTCCAAATCATGATCTGGTGGATCTGGAATGAGGCCCCAGAATCTGCCTTTTAACTCATACTTGTGTGGTTACGAGGCAGACCCCACTTTGAAGACCTCCCCAGGAAGCTTCAGGGAATATAGAGGAGGAGGGAGGCAAACAGGAGCTTGACTGCCTGGCTCTGAGTGGCCTCTGCAAGTGACTTCAGGTCTCAGGGTCTCCCTTTTCTCATCAGCATGTTGGGGAGGACAGGGTGAGCATCTGCCTCCCAGGGCGCTTCTAACAATGGGATGAATGAGTCTAGAATGGTGCAGCACACTGGAGCACCAGACACGCGTGGAGGGAAATCTGGCCAATGAGTTGTGAAAAATCAGAGCTGAGGACTGTCAGCAGCTTCCAAGCAGAGTGGCAGAGTGAAACTGCCTTAGGAAAAGGCAGAGCCACAGTGGCCCCCACAGTGCAATGTCATGGTGAGGCCTGGCTCAAGCTCTTTTTTTTTTTTCAATCACCCTTAAGTGTGATTTCCTGTTTTGAACAAAAAGACGGTTGCTTAGCAATCTGGTACTATAGTGACTGTACAATGGGGTTTCTCCTAGAATTTGGTTTCTACAAAGTCTTCATAAAAAATAAATAGGTGATCATTCAATCCCTTATTTCACCCTACCTTTTGAACCCTGAGTTAATTGATTCTCTTTTTAAAGCTTTACAACTCTAAACATTTACATGATGCTAAAAAAAATTTTTTTTAAACATACTATGTGTCTGCCAGCTTTCAAGTTTAGATAATGGCCTTGACCTCTGTGACTGCAGACTAGATGTAATGGAACAAATCAGTTTTTAACACTTCTTGTACAATCTCTACCACGAATGGGGAGAGTGAAGTTAACACATACGCAAAACAGCCCAAGAATGGAATTCTTTCTAAACAGTTCATTTTGAAAGATGTTAAACGTTTAACTTGCATGTCAAGTTCCTTTCACTGGCAACCTGAACTCTAACAATGGAACTGAAATGGTTTGGACTTGACCTTTAAGAGGATGAGCTGTCAAGGTAAACCTAATCCCACTCTGCTGTCTGAAAGGCTTAGTAAGTCCAGTGTCAGACAGCAGAGTGAACACAGTGGAATCCGATGTGATGCTGTTACTCGCAGGAGAATGGGTTCTGATTGCCTTCTCTTCACTCCATTGGGAAGGGACGGCTCCCACCTGAGGGTTATGGGAATGGCTGGACACAGGACACTGGACCCAGGATAGATGAGATGGACAGCAGTGATGAGTCACATATACTCACAGCCCAGAGGAGTAGGGTGCTGTGTACCGGGCAAGGCCATCTGTGGTTCCACCTGGGAGCAGAGCAAATGGTCAGGGGCTGTACCAGGAAGGCTTTGTGGCAGCAAGATGGTGGGGTGCCTCCGTTCCCATTTTGTGTTGTGACTGGCTTGTTTGAATGGGACGAGAGAACTGAAGCCCACTACTCAAGGCTAAGAAGTGTACCTGGTCCCTTTGCATTGTTTAGGGAGGGGACCTTAGCCATAGCAACAGAGTAAGAAGGGCAGATTGTGCTTAGGCCATTCAGGACCCTCCCAAATTTACCAGATGTCAAGGCAGCACATAAATTGAGTCTTGCTTTTAGGTCTTAGGGCACAATTCACCTGTAGGTGCCTTGGTGTCAATTCAAACCTTGCTGATGACTGAGACTTCTAAGGAAGCCAAGAAGGCACTGGACCAGGAGAGAGAGGGCAACGTGGCCATTAAAGACATGAACTTAGGGCAGCGCCTATGGCTCAAAAGGGTAGGGTGCCAGTCCCGTATGCCAGAGGTGGCGAGTTCAAACCCAGCCCCGGCCAAAAAAACTGCAAAAAAAAAAAAAAAATAAAGACATGTTTAAAAAAAAAAAGACATGAACTTAAAAAAATAAAAATAATACCCATAACCCATGAATGGATTAGTAAACTGTGGTTTACGTATACCATGGAATACTATTCAGCCATAAAAAAGGAGACTTTATATCTTTTGTATTAATGTGGATGGAGCTGAAACACATTCTTCTTGGTAAAAGTATCACCAGTATGGAAAAGTAAGTATCTGATGTACTCAATACTAAAATGAAGCCCAAACAAGAGAAAAACTCAGTTCAGTTCAAGTTGAGGGGAGAAGAGAGGAGGGAGGGGGATTGGTGTGCTGCCACCTAGTGGGCACAATGGAAGGGCATTCACACCTCCTGGGTGTGGGGCACAGCTACAACAGTGGCTGGGCACGAATGCCTCTCTGCCTCTTTTCTTTCTTCACCAGGGCCCAGCTCACACCTGTACCTCCATGCCCTGGGGCGTTGGAAGGACATAGGGGAAGCAGCAGGAGGGGACAGGGTGCTGGGTGGAATTCTCCCTGGAGTGGCTGTCTCCTTTGCTTCTGCAGACCTCACAGAGAGCCATCTCCACTCCTTTTGTGTGCATACCCACAAAAACCGTCTCTGGCTGCGCATGTGGCCAGTGCAGCAGTCCAGGGAGCTGTGTTGCTCGGAGAGCTCTTGGAGGAGCTTGATAAGCAGGATGGAAGTAGCAGCCAGCTGGGCTGCTGCACTGCCCCCGCCCACGTAGGAACCTCCTGCCCGGCAGGGGCCCACTGACAGCACAGCTGGGGCCGATCAGCACACAGCAAAGAGAGCAAACACACAACAGCGACAACCACAGCACCACACAGGCCAGAGTGCACGTCTGCTGGCAGTTGGCTGCTCTCTCCAGCAGCCTCCACTGTGATCAGTGCTTAGTTAGCCAAGAGCAGTGAAGGGAACAGGACCGAATGTCCCTGTCCTCGTGGTTGGGTCATCCTCTCATTGTGTCCAGTTCTGATCACCTCCTCCTCACCCCAGTGGGAAGGGAGGGTTGCTGACCTGGGGTTATAGAGATAGCCAAACACAACCTCGACACTGGACAGATGAGACCAACAGCAGTTTCTGGGGAGCAGGTCACAGCTGGGGAGCAGGACACTGCCTGCCACACCGGGTCATCCAGGTGTTATACTTGGGAACAGAGTGAACAACCAAGCGCCCTGTGAGTCAGGCATTGTAGTACCAAAAGGGCGGGGTGCCTCCTGTCTCCACTGGAGGATATGATTGGCCTGTTAGAATAATCCCACAGCTGGCGGGAGACGGAAACCTACTATTCTGAAATAAGCAGGAATTGTGCCTGATCCCTTGAGAAGGAACACTCCCTGCTTAGCGAGGGGACTTTGTCCTGGGAAGCGAGGTGGTGGGGAACCCTGCAGGTGGGCCCTCCTGATTTACTAGGCGTCAGGTGGCATGTGATACAGCAACTTAATTTTAGGTCTCACACCGCAGCTTGATCAAGCTCTGTGTCTTTTTTTCCTCCAGCTGAGGAGTGCAATACAATTACTTTAGAAGAATGCCCCCCACATTCTGATATGCAACACCAGGTAAGAATAATGTCAACGCTATTTTTACCTTTAGAGTGTTACAGGAAGTCTCTTAGCTTTAAAAATAAAGAATGAAGAATACGATTTCTAGATATTAAGTTTGAAAAGGACCTTTAAGCACCCCAGGAAGGTAGCTTATCTATAGAACTTTTGTTACTTCTAATAACCAGGGTAGCTTTAGTCCATTCTTTGAAATAAACACTTCTCTACATGTTAAAAGCAGGAGGCCAGGGCCAGTGAGTTAGAAGGGAGAGTGGTTTTCTCTCCTTTGCAGTTGGTATGCTGTGGCTGGTTACATTTTTTAAGACACCACAACACTAGATACATCTTTGTAATGGTTTATGAAACCTTTTAAGATAACAGCTGTCAAATTTTGACGTATTATTTCTATTGTCTTTTTCCAAAAAGCAAACGTATGTCGTGTGTTATGGTTATAAAAGAATGTTTGCTATTTTAAAGCTCAGATTGTGCAAAAAAAATATTGAGACTTGCCTGCCCTTCCCCTGTTCACCTGTTGGTAAGTGTCCTTCCAGAGGCTTCCTTGGGTCACCGTGTGCTTCCCTTACGTCTTGTACCATCCAGGCCCGTCTCTTCACTCCCTTGAAGCTCATTAGCAAAATTACACAGTAACCTCACATGTGCTGAACTCTATGCAGGCGTCCTCAAACTAACCCGTGGGCCACCTGCGGCCAGCAGAGGACATTTATCTGGCCCACTGGGTGTTTTTGCTGCCGCTGCCTGTCCTGCGGCCCACAGTCCAGCCCTCCAACGGTCTGAGGGATAGTGAACTGGCCCCCCCTGTTTAAAAAGTTTGAGGACCCCTGAAATATCTCAAAAAGTATGTCTCGCCTCAAGATAGCCTGGTTTGGTTCTACTCCCTCCATAACACCAAGTGAATTTCTAACAAAGTTTCATTTAATCTTGTTTTAAAAACATCTGTCTGTACTAAAACTTTCATAGTAACATTTTGGGGTTGTCAAATCACCTCTGTAACAAGGCAGAGTTACATAATGGTTGATAGATTAAACACTATGACAACTCTCGAAAATTATCGGGGGTGCTACTTTTAACTTTATTGGGGGGGGGGAATCATTAGTCATTGGCTGTGAATAACAAATGCTGGCTCTTTTTCCTTGGAATTCCAATCTAATGATTGGCTTCTGTAGCGAGTGAATTTAAACTGTTTCAGCCAACTGAGAAGTATACATTCTCGCCTTTCTTTTCATCCTAATTTTTTAAACACAATTTTACTCCTCCCAGTTTTTGAAAGTCGGAGACTTCTGGAAGATAAAAGAATGCTACCTGGTTCATTTAGTTTCCCTTTGGGGATTTTCTAAACCGTTTAGGATTAGATACAAAATACACATTACGCTACTCACCGTTGTTCCCAATTTTAGTGTAAATTCTGACCCGATTAAGCAAAGACCATCCTACAAGATGAAAATGTATTTATCAACCAAAAAACGGTGGGAAAGACCTACTTAAGATGTTTAAGGTTCTATTTCAAAACAGAATGTCTTTTCTTCCTGTAAAAAGGCGGACTATAAGCTAGCTACTTCAGTTTGTTATTTCTTTGTATAATCTATAGGATTTAACTGCTAGAGTCTCAGAAAGGGTCTTTGAAACCAACTTGGCAGTTAGAACAAAGAAAACTCACGAGGGAGGAATCTTTTTTAAAAAAAGAGAAAAACCAACCCACGCTCCTTTTTCTATAGCCCAGACATTAAAAGCAAGCTGGAAATAGGGTCTTTAGAATATTTATTAACTGCTCTTTCACTGATTTGTATATTTTATTGTAAGACTAAAATCCACTTCTACTTAGGCTTAATTTTAGCTTCCTTTCGTTGGTTAATGTAGAAGAAAAACACGGCAGTGTCCTAGTGCCAGAAATTAAATGCTGACATTTCAGACAGAATTTCATTTCGATCCTTTTTAAGAGACAAGGGTCGCTGTTGCCCAGGCTGGAGTGGAGTACTGTGGTGTGGTCATAACTCACTGCAGTATTAAAGCCCTGGGGCTCAGGCCATCCTCCCACCTCCACTTCAAGAGTGGCTGTGACCACAGGTACACTCCACCACTCCAGGCTCAGATAGAATTTCGTAAAAAACTCTTTACTTTTGGCTCGGCGCCTGTGGCTCAATTGGCTAAGGCACCAGCCGCATACACCTAAGGTGGAGGGTTCGAATCCAGCCCGGGCCCGCCAAACAACAATGATGGCTGCAACCAAAAAATAGCCGGGCATTGTGGCGCGTGTCTGTAGTCCCAGCTACTTGGGAGGCAGAGGCAGGAGACTCGCTTGAGCCCAGGAGTTGGAGGTTGCTGTGAGCTGTGATGCCACAGCACTCTACCCAGGGGGACAGCTTAAGGCCCTGTCTCAAAAAAAAAAAAAAACTCTTTATTTTTACTCATTTAAAATCTATATCCCATCCACTGGAACTATTTTACTTCTACAGCTAATTACAACTGATACTTATTGAGCATGTAGTCTGAGAACAGATCTGAACTGGGAATTCTTAGGTATTAAAAAGGCAGGTGGAGGAGGAGAGAGCTAAGATCCCAGGTAGAACATTGAGAATATGCGTTTTGGCTCGGCACTTGTGGCTCAAGTGGCTAAGGCGCCAGTCACATACACCTAAGGTGGAGGGTTCGAATCCAGCCTGGGCCTGCCAAACAACAATGACACTACAACCAAAAAACAGCAGAGCATTGTGGCGGGCGCCTGTGGTCCCAGCTACTCGGTAGGCTGAGGCAGGAGACTTGCTTGAGCCCAGGAGTTGGAGGTTGCTGTGAGCTGTGATGGCTCTGTCTAAAAAAAAAAAAAAAAAAGTGTAGTTTGTTGTATTTTAAGGTGCAATTTAAAGTATCTATCAACATTTTAAAA
>CAUYTI010130191.1:0-36263 GCA_963575145.1 Galago senegalensis
TGTGGCCGGCACCTGTGGTCCTCGCTACTTGGGAGGCTGAGGCAGGAGACTCGCTTAAGCTCAGGAATTGGAGGTTGCTGTGAGCTGTGATGCCATGGCACTCTACCCAGGGGGACAGCTTGAGGCTCTGTCTCAAAAAAAAAAAAAATCTGATAAGCTTTAATATTTTAGGCTCGGCACCTGTGGCTCAAGTGGCTAAAGGCGCCAGCCACATACACCTAAGGTGGCGGGTTCGAATGCAGCTCAGCCTGCCAAACAACAATGATGGCTGCAACCAAAAAATAGCCAGGCGTTGTGGCAGGCGCCTGTAATCCCAGCTACTTGGGAGGCTGAGGCAGGAGACTTGCTTGAGCCCAGGAGTTGGAGGTTGCTGTGAGCGTGATGCCACAGCGCTTTACCCAGGGGGACAGCTTGAGGCTCTGTCTCAAAAAAAAAAAAAACAAAACTTTAATATTTTAGCTTTTCCGTTCTTGAAACTCTCCAGAAGTTTCCCATTACACTTGGAATAAAATCCAGACTCCTTACCATGGTCTGTACATCGTTCTGGTTCCTGCCTTCTCATCTATATTCCCCCTCACATTCTCTACCTATCAGCTGTCCTGGCATTCTTTCTCTTTCTTTACTGTGCTAGTTCCTGTCTATCCAAGGACCTGTGGCTGTCCCCTCTGCCTGGAATCTTCTTTTTTGGGTTTGTCATATGCTTGACTCTTTTTTAACTCAAATCTCATCTCCTCAGAGAGACATCTTTTCTCTTCTCTCTGCCTACTGCTCCCATATTCTTTATCCTGTTACCCTGCTTTTTCCTCTAATGTCTAAAATTGTCATGTCTGTTTATTGTCTGTCATGTCCTCCTCCTCCCTGAGTGGAATGAAAACCATATGAGGACAGGAATCCCATTCATCTTGATCACAGCTGTCTCCCTAGCACCTTGAACACTGCACGCAGTGGGAACTCAGGAAATTTGTTGATTGAGGGGATGAGGGTGGGATTATTGAGGTCAGTCTGGGCAATTGACCTCAAGTCCACTCCCCTGTGCATTCTGGGTCCAGCAGGCTGAGGTGCTTTACTAAGGGCCTTGCTTCCTCCTCAGTCCCCTTTCCTCCTTGACAGGTTTGTTCTCATGAACAAGATGGATGACCTCAACCTGCACTACCGGTTTCTGAATTGGCGACGGCGAATCCGGGAGATTCGGGAGGTCCGAGCTTTCAGATATCAGGAGAGGTTCAAACACATTCTTGTAGATGGAGACACTTTAAGGTGAGTTCAGGGGAACTCATTCCACATTTTCTTTTCTGCTCCAGATCATAGTGGTGAAAGGGGGCTTTTTCAGAGGAAGGGGACTGTCTGCACTGCACTGTGAGAGGGAATGCCCTTAACCCTAGATGTTCTTCTGAGAGGAACAGTGTGCACTGTTTCACCTTGCGCTCCCCTCTGCCTTCCTCACTGGGATACAATGAGGGCCTTTCCTGTTTAGGCATCAGAAGCAGTCATGTCAGATACAAGAAGCTGCTGGGGTCTCAGGAGTTCCCCAAGTGCTCTGTTGAGAAGACTCCAGTAGGTCTGGAGGGGTGTCTGAGTCTCCTGCCTACATCTTAGGAATTGTGTTTGGTAAAGATGATAGATTTCCTGTTTTGAGAAGGATAGTTCTGTAGTGCATCCTGTCCACCACTTCTGATATCTTACCAACCCTTTGGTTTATGTGTTTGTTTTGTCTTTTCTGGCTTGAACTCTTTCCCTCAGACTCCTTCTGAGGCTGTTCTCTCATAAAATTATTACTGAAAGGGAAGGAAGTAGTGTAATTTATCCAGAAGGGAAGAAAGCTGAGGAATGGGGATTGAATAACTGTCTTCTAATCTACAAAGAGCTTTGGTACAGAGGGTAGCAGCTCCACTGAGGACAGAGCCAGAGAAAAACAGCCCAAGCTGCAGCAGCATGAGGGACTGAGGTTAGATAGGTTGTGAGACCCCTCCCAGGCAGCTAAAGGAGGGTCTACATTCTTTTCCCTCTGGAAATGAAGAAACCAGGCTTGCATTGGTCTGGTGTGGGATGGACCCTGGCTGGAGGCAGCAGGAAGGGTAGGGTGTAGTTACCTTAAGGATCTTGTTATGGCGTCTATGCAGATGTCCTGAAGTGTGGTCTGATGAATTCTCCTCTCTGCTAGCCCTAGCAGGGTAGGGGTTAGGGATGCTGAGACCCTTACACCAACTCCTGTACTAGATTGTTAATGAAGCTCCCCCCTCATTCCTCCTTCAGTTACCATGGAAACTCTGGCGAAGTTGGCTGCTACGTGGCTTCTCGACCCCTGACCAAGGACAGCAATTATTTTGAGGTGATAAAGGTAGTGGGTGGGCAGAGCAGGGGATAAGATCAGAAGTGAGATCATTGAGCTCCAAGGAAGTCCTTTACTAGATTCATGATCTGGTGCTTTTAATTTTCCATCAGTGTTGTCCTGTTGACTGGGAAAAGTGTGCACAATAACATGGACTTAATCTGAGAAATAGGTGCCCTCTCCCTTTTGCTCTCTTGCCCTTTATCTAGGTAGACCTTGACCCATGTCCTTCCCCTACTTCAACCCAAACCAAACATCTATTTCAGTGGTTCTCAACCTTCCTAATGCCAAGACCCTTTAATACAGTTCCTTATGTTGTGGTGATCCCCAACCATAAAACAACATGGGGAACTGTATTAAAGGGTCGTGGCATTAGGAAGGTTGAGAACCACTGATCTATTCCATCTCCTATCTTTTTCCCTTTTTTTTTTTGTAGAGACAGAGTCTCACTTTATCGCCCTTGGTAGAGTGCCGTGGCATCACACCGCTCACAGCAATCTCCAACTTCTGGGCTTAGGTGATTCTCTTGCCTCAGTCTCCTGAGTAGCTAGGACTAAAGGTGCTCGCCACAACGCCCAGCTATTTTTTTATTGTAGTTTGGCTGGGGCCAGTTTGAACCCACCACCCTCGGTATATGGGGCTGGCACCCCACCCACTGAGCCACAGGCACCGCCCACATCTCCTATCTTTTTCCAAAGCTAGGAAATAATTTTCTACATATTCATAGTAAGGTAGGCCCCACTCTGCCCAGTTCTCCCTATGAGCATCCTCTCTTTTTCTCTGATTCCCATGTGTTTTAGTCTCTTTTTTTTTTTTTTTTTTTTTTTGACGGAGCCTCAAGCTATCCCCCTGAGTAGAGTGCCATGGCATCAGGTTCACAGCAACCTCCAACTCCTGAGCTCAAGCGAGTCTCCTGCCTCAGCCTCCCAAGTAGCTGGGACCACAGGCGCCTGCCACAACACCTGGCCATTTTTTGGTTGCAGCCATCATTGTTGTTTGGCGGGCCCGGGCTGGGGATTTGAACCAGCCACCTTAGGTGTATGTGGTTGGTGCCTTAACCGCTTGAGCCACAGGTGCCAAGCCGTGTTTTAGTCTCTTTGAGGCTCAGCTCCCTTTGATCTCTAACTCCCCTTCTTCCTACCTCCAGCAATGCATCCCATTTCCCATCCTTGCAAATTTTTTTTTTTTGGAGACAGAGCCTCAAGCTGTCATCCTGGGTAGAGTGCTGTGGCGTCACAGCTCATAGCAACCTCCAACTCTTGGGCTCAAGTGATTCTCTTGCTTCAGCCTCCCAAGTAGCTGGGACTATAGGCCCCCCGCCACAATGCTCGGCTATTTTTTGGTTGCAGCCGTCATTGTTGTTTGGCAGGCCCAGGCTGGATTTGAACCTGCCAGCTCAGGTGTATGTGGCTGGCACCTTAGCTGCTTGAGCCACTGGTGCTGAGCCCATCCTTGCTAATTAGGTCCCACTTTCTTCCCCCTAGGTATCTATTGTGGACAGTGGAGTTCGGGGCACCATTGCTGTGGGGCTGGTCCCTCAGTACTATAGCTTGGATCACCAGCCTGGCTGGTTACCTGACTCTGTGGCCTACCATGCTGATGATGGCAAGTAAGTTGCTTCCTGTGGAACCTGACCTATTTCCTATGGATTTGGGAACCTTAGCTATGAAGGACTACATCAGGGTGGCTTTTCCCATTCTTTTCTGTCTTTGACAGGTTTACAGACTTAGAGGGGGATAGTGCTCATTCCAGGACATAGGTGGGTACCATCCCAGAGTGACTCAGAGCAGCTAGGTGAGGTAGCGGAGAAGTTGGGAGGCCAGGCTTGGGTTCTGTGTCTGTGCTACTCTATCCACAGGCTGTATAATGGCCGAGCCAAGGGCCGCCAGTTTGGGTCAAAGTGCAACTCTGGGGACCGGATTGGCTGTGGCATTGAGCCTGTGTCCTTTGATGTGCAGACTGCCCAGATCTTCTTCACCAAAAATGGGAAGCGGGTGAGTGAGAAATCCTGGGTAGGATTTCAGTGGCTTGAAGCTGCCTAAGGATTCATAGCAGTGATTAGGAAGAGTGTACCGGCTGGGGCTTGCCCAGGAGCCCATGTGCTTAGCTCCTATCTTCCTTCAGTTCAGCCTCAGATTCTCCTGAAGCCTCCTATGTGTAGAAGACACTTCCCCTGCCCAGGGGGAGCTGGGACATTAATAGGCATAGAGGGACAAGTTCATGTAGCAAAGAACAAACAGAAATTGTGGGGAACAGAATTGAGTGATACTAGAGCAGACAAAAAGAGAACAAAGAGATGCAAATCAAAGGTCATGGCAAATCAAGAAGGGGGGAGGGACAGGTTGAAACCCCCCATCCCCACATGGGGTATGGTGCCCATTGTTCGGTGATGGGCACACTAAAAGCCCCAACTTAAGTATTATATAAAGTATCCATGTAACAAAAACGTGTACCCCTTTAATATTTTGGCAGTTAAAAAAAAAGAGGTTAAGATGATGGCCTGGGTATGTAAACTCAGGCTTCTCTTTGGGTTTTTGACTTGAATACTATTGGAGATATGTCATTTCTGTGTTATATTTTCCTTATTTCACTTCTCCTTCCCTTTCCTCTTCAGAGAGAAAAGAGTAGTAGTGAAGAGATGGAGGAGAGCAAAGAGAAGAGAGAGACACCCTACCTCTCTTCTCTGTCTAGCTCCATTTGTCCCCCTGGGAAAACTGCTTTCCCAGACTGTGACTGAGCGCACCTGTTCCCTTAGCACAGGTGCCTCCGTGCTTTCCTGCTCCAGTGCTACTCAGTACTGTATTTGGCAGCTAGGCAGGGGACTCGTGTTTGCCTTCTAGCTCTGTGAATACCTTGCTTGGCCAGGAGTTCTTAGCAAATTTTTAAACTCTAGGTTTTCTTTGACTGTGTGATAATTATTTATTGCATCATCTTAAAAGTACCCTTGTGAGAATTAGGTGAGTTAGGGAAAGTGAGCCAGGTGGCCATTTTCTCTCTCTACCTCTATTGCAGGTGGGCTCTACCATCATGCCTATGTCCCCGGATGGACTGTTCCCAGCAGTGGGTATGCACTCTCTGGGTGAGGAGGTGCGACTGCACCTCAATGCTGAGCTGGGCCGTGAGGACGACAGCGTCATGATGGTGGACAGTTATGAGGACGAATGGGGCCGGCTGCATGATGTCAGAGTCTGTGGGACTGTAAGTAATGGGCATGGGGGAGGGCTGCACTGGGGGAGGGCTGGGCAGGACACCTGTGGACACATGAGCATGTATGAGTGACTTAGGATGGGAAGAGAGAGAGTACAGTGTTTTTTGTGAGATTTTGGCAGGATAGCCTGGGGCCTTGACATGGTTCTGAGTCCCAATCTTTAGGCCTGATTCCTTCTCTAACGTTCCTCTTCATTTGATAACTCAGGTTAGTTGTTTGACTTTTGAAACGAGTAGAAATTGTCTTTTGCCTTTTTTGGTTCTTTCAGCTTCTGCCTTTGAGGGGCTGAAGGCTGGTTTGGAGGCAAGATGCCAGGACTCCCTTTTGATTTGATCCCAGTTCAGCTTTGCTGTGTGGCAGGTGTGGTCACACATCCACATTTGTAGGGGAGGGTTCTTTGCTGATCTTTTTTGAGTAAGGGTCAATGTTAGTTTCTGTTGTCTTCCCCTTACTCTTGCTAGAGGATGGGAACGGAGGCAGATGAGCCTATTTCAGCCATCTTCTCCTCACACCTGCTTTAGTCCCTCATGGATTTTAAGCTTTCTTGGGAAGGTCATGGGCCTTGAGAGAAGGAAATTCTTCCTGTCACCTTGCATGCCTCATGCTGCGCTGGGAGTGAGTGGTCCCAGGTCTGGGTGTGGCCCTGACCTCTAGTGTGCTGCTCAGGCCTCCCACTTCGAACTGCCCCTGTGCTACCCCTTTCGCCTAGCCTGGCCTTTTTCTCCACCCTCTGGTCTTCTCACTCCAACCCAAACTGTTTTCAACTCAGCCTTTGATAGCAAAACAAGAAGCAGTGGGGGGTGGGAGTGGATTATGAGCCAGGCTTTTCCCTTGTGGAGTTCAAGGTAAGTGGAACTCAGAACAAGTGGCAGAAAGCATGCCCTCTTGCTACTTCTGATGCTTGGCACTCCTATGGGCACTGGGGTCCAAAGGCTGCAGCCACCGTGAGCCAGGAGGCCTCAGATGCCCACTCTTGACTCTTACCTCTTTCCTTTCTTTTCTCCTTCTGCCATCATTTTGGACAACATTTACAGAGTTGAACTTGGGACTGAGCCAGGGCGATGTTCCAGCTCTCATCCCTGACCTCTCCTCAAGAGTTTTTTCCTGGCATCCTTTCCCTGCCTGGACCTGTCTCCACTCTGCCCCCAGCTCCTCCCAGGCAATCTTTTCTAATTGTTGCAGAATCCTGCAGACATTTATAAATAGCTTCCTTCCTCCCCACCCTCCCTCAGGCCACTTATTTAAGAATTTTTTTCTTTCTTAGACTCAGGCTGTCAAGTTTGGCTCTTTCCTCAAACCCTGGGGACAGCTGGCAGGGTGGGAACACTGCTCTGAGTACTTGCTCCTCTGGGGCAGATTGGGCATGAGCCTCTTTAGGGGCGTGTGCCTTCTTCTAATCTTGCCAACTATCCTGTCTTTCAAACAGGGGTGACTTACTCAGTTTCTTGCATCCTTTTGGGTGTTCCAACCCCACTTGTCTCCTGGCTTCCTCCCTCCTGTCCCTTCTTACCATCCGCTTGGTATTTATGACCCAATGATCACACTTACGTCTGCCTGGAGGAGCCTGGGAGAGGATATTCAGGCCATTCTGGTGCCTCTTCTCTCTAAAGATGCCTAGTATAGCTGTTTCTCCTCTTTGGCTTGTCTTGTTTTTTATGTCCCCCTCTGTTGGGAAACCCTTCCCTGGGACCCCCCCAGGCTCCTGCTGCTGTTGATGCCTGTTTCTCCTATTCTGCATGACATTCTTAGTAGAGTGCCCTTCAGAACCATAAAGGTTTCAGAGAGGTTTTGATGTTACCTAGTCCAAGTTTTCTCTGTGGGGAGACTGCTGGCATTTCAATTGGGACAATTTTTTGATGTTAAAGACATTTAGCATTTGGCTTCCAGACCCAAGATGCCAGTACCCACCTCTGCTAGTCATTGTGATAGCCCCAAATATGCCCACACATTTACAAACATCTTCTTGTTTTGCTATTGATGAAAAAAAGTCCCAGAGAAAAGTGTTTGACATTGTTCTGATGTCAAATGGTGAACTAGCAAAACTAGGTCCAGATGTTCATTCTTTGACCTTTCCACTGCTGTCCAACATATGCTCTTACCCTGCCCCCAGGTCTGCTTTTCTGCGGCCACTCATCTCCGCTCTTCTTATACCCATCCTCATAAGAAAATGGGAGTTCCAGCTCAGTGCCCGTAGTACAGTGTGGCGCTGGCCACATACACCGGGGGTGACGGGTTTGAACCCAGCCCAGGCCTGCTAAACAACAATAACAACTGCAACAAAAAAATAGCCAGGCCTTGTGGCAGAAACCTGTAGTCCCAGCTACTTAGGAGGCCAAGACAAGAGAATCACTTAAGCCCAAGAGTTTGAGGTTGCTGTGAGCTATGACGTCATGGCACTCTATGAGGGCGACATAGACTCTGTCTTTAAAAAAAAAAGAAAGAAAATAGGAGTTCCTAGATTTAAATTCCCATTTTCCCCAGGCTTCTCTTATCTAGTTTCTTTTCTTTCTTTTTTTTTTTTTTTTTTTTGAGACATGGGGTCATGCTCACAGCAACCTCCAACTCTTGGGCCCAAACAATGCTCTTGCCTCAGTTTTTCTATTATTAGTAGAAACAAGGGTCTTGCTTTTGCTCACTCTGGTCTGGAACCTGTGACCTCAAGCTATCTGCCCAACTCCCACCTGGGCCTCCCAGAGTGCTAGGATTACAGGTGTGAGCCACCACACCGGGCCTGTTCCTTTTTTATTTAAATGAGTTTAAGAATCATTTAATTTTCCCAACCCTCACCTTCACCCTTCAATGCATACATCCTAAAATTGTGTTTTAAAATGATGATGCATAGCTTTAGAAATTTCATCTAGATGCATCCTATGAGGAAAGTCTAGGGCAATGTTCCTCAAGTTTCCTTTTACTTTTCCAGCAAGATTTCCCTGGTTGGGAGCAGCTGGTGCAGGGGTGTGGTAGACATTCAGAAAATGCCTCGCAGGGTAGGCATGAGGCCAGAGGAGCTAAATAACAGTAGTGATCATGATATAAACACAAAAGGTATAATCTACTTCAAGGCAAGAATTGGCGGCATTTATTTTGAGCATTTGTTTCCATTGGTTTGATTTTGGGAGAATGTTGAAATAATATATTGCTAATAAAAATAGGGAATTGAGAAAGGATTGTTCCCTTCTTGGGGAAGGTGATTAATTCGCTTAAACATAATGTCAAGATTTCCGATCTTAAATACCTAAACAATAGACGGACACATGTGATTCAGCTCAGGCGAGAGGAGGCTGTGAGCAGAAGGTTGCACAGGGTTACACTGTAGGTGCGGAGGCAACAGTGCATCGAGCTCTGTCACTTACAGGATAGGACAACGTGAGTGACCTTGAGCAGCTAATCTGACTTCTCTAAGCTTCAGTTCTGTGCCGGGCTTGGAAATGGGAGGTGGACAGACCGTCTGCAGAGAGAAGATGACCGTGAAGTTTTCAGACTGGACTGCTTCTCCAGCGGGGAGTGGCTGAGAACTGGAAGCAGAGGACAAAGGAATGGGTCGGAGGAGCAGCCACTGTCAAAGGTGGAAGGAAGAAGAGACGGCAGCAGGGTACTTGGAGAGAATGCAAGTAGGAAAGGAAATGCCTCACTCTCTGTCTCCTCACATGTCTCTGATTTCCGTTCGGTTTTCCTTAGTAGCAGCACTTTTTCTTTAAATGCTCTCCGTGGGCAGAGCCCAGAAATGCTCTGGCTGAGTGAGGACAGGAGCCTGGCTATGACTCTTCTGTGACCTCTCTGAGCAGAGCCCACAAGCATCTCTCTGTAAGCTTAGGCTCAAAACCCGGGGTGTGGGATTTGCCGCTGGGAGGCTCCCAGTCCCTCTGTTTAGGAATAGCAAGTTGAGCCCTAGCACACCTGACAGTCCAAAGGAAACCTGACTTTTGGCTTGTAAAACCATCAGCTGAGAACTGAGTACTGAAGGGGGGTGGTGACTGGAAGAAGGCAGGTTTTGAAGTCACCCTTTTGTCCCTGTGTGAACGTGCTGTATCGCTGACACCTACTTTACTGTAACCTCCCAGCGGTTTAGGGAATGAGTTCTACTTAGTACATTTATATCTCTCTTGTTATTAACCATAGCAGACATTTGTGTTCTTTAATTAAAAATATTTATTATTCTTAGTCTACTTGACAGTTGATAATAAAGGCCTTGGACAGAAATACAAGAAGAGGTGATTATAGAGAAACATGCAGTAGAATTTATCTTTTATGACCTATTATATCTTTTTCCCGTATCTACTGCCTTGCAAATAAATTCTGAATTTGTGTAATGCGTATTTTAAGTATGCAAACACAATTTCCCTATCTTTTGTAAGCATTGACTTTGATTGTCCCTCGGCCTCTGTATGGCTTTAAATTCTACTTAGTAAACACTTTGTCCTCTGTCGAGAAAGATAACAATTAATTTCCCATTTAATACTGATTCTGGCTTTTGTATTCTGGTCTTCTGGGGACTGAAATTAGACCACAAATTACTTTAATGAAGAGCACAAAATTCTGCTAGGCAATAGCGGCTTCCTGTAATTTCCTGAGATTTAGGGATCATGCTGCAGAGCTGACGCAGAAGTTCAAAGCTTTTCCTGGAAAAGCAGATCCATGTGTAACTTGTAAAACTTAGGGAGGAATTTGTTTAAATCGCCCAGTTGTGGATCTCAAATTTTCATGGGAATAGCAGCCACTTGGGCTGCCAATTAAAATACAAATTCCCAGGTTGTACCCTCTGCTATTTTTGATTTCTGGAGGTATGAGTTGGGACCAGGGCTCTGCTTCTGAAAGAACTACTCCAGGTGACTCTGACACAGGTTGTCCCTAAGTCTGACTTTGAGAAAGACTAGAGTGCAGAGTAGGTTCACATGGAGGGAAAACCTTGATAGGTGTCACGGCAGTGGATAAATCATAGAACATTTCCACTTTACCTGGCACCCCCGTGCTTATACGGGTGCAGAGCCGCACTGAGCCAGAGGGTGAGTGAGCATCCAGCCTCAGAATGAGGAGTGAACACTTGGGAGCATCACGGCCCTCCCTTAGTTGTGCAGGCATCGCTGTTTTTTTATTTCAGGCCATTCCATGGGGCTCCTTAGAGGGTTTCCTAACTAACTTTTGGAAGACGCACTTGCTCATCCTTGAATTCTGTGAGCCACTTTTGTAAAAAATGAACAATCCACTTGTTCAGAAATTACCTCGATACCCTTGGTTCATATTTTAATTATTTAAACAAAGAAGACAGCCTTCACTATAAAACTCCCCCTTTTTTATTTTTGTGCCTACAATACCATTTAAAAAGTAAAGAGATTTTTTTAAAAAGTGAAGCCCTCGTTGTAAATTTTTGTAAGGTGAATAATAACTTGAAGTTATATGGCTTATCTCCCTTTGGATATAATCTGCAATCAGAGACTCCTATTTGGGGGTGACTAGAGGGCCCTGCTGCAGGAGAATGACTTCAGGTGGATTTCTCTAAATGGTTCTCTGTGACCCAAAGCAGCTGCAGCTGGAAAGCGAGCGACATTCACAGGCCTGGCCTCAGTCAGCCTGCTCCTCGACACGCCTTTCCCTTGGAAACCCAAGCCACTCCAAATGCTTTACTCACACAGGACCAAGGTCCTGTGTGGAGAGCCTCACAGTCCAGGCCAGCACATTGAGGTTCTAAGCCTGGAAGAGAAAGGGGAAGAGATTACCCAGTTACAGGGACATAGAAATTATTAAGATCTAATAAATATCTAATTAAGATCTATAAATATCTTTTAATGACAAGCCAAAAAGAGCAAATGGGAAAATAGAAAAGCATAGCTGTACAAACTTCTATGCTCCATAATTATACAATTGTGAGACAGATTTTTCACCTGTGCTTGGCAAACTAGCTCTACGTTCATTCTGAAACCAGTTTCCAGAATGGCTCTTTGGGCAGGAGCCATTATCTTAAAAGTGATCAATGATGGGCAGCACCTGTGGCTCAAAGGAGTGGGCACTGGCCCCATATACCAGATGTGGTGGGTTCAAACCCAACCTCGGCCAAAAACTGCAAAAATAAAAAAGTCATCAATGATATAAAAAGGTCTTCTTATTTCCTTCCTTCCCAGCAGTGTGTAGGTAGACGTGGGTATGGGAACAAGACATTAACTTAATGGTTTTAACTTGTACCATTTATCTGATACATAAAAATCTTTGAGACCATTAAAAGGAAAACATAATGTTTTACTTAAAAGTTTAATTTTAAATAGGGACTTGTAGGACTGTAAAGCTAACACAAAGAAACTTTGAGATTATGGTTTCATGATCAGTTTGGTTACCAGGCAAGACAGGGCTCTAAGGTTTTAACTCATTGGAGGATGATAAATACAAGATATGTCCAGATTGGGTCATGCATTTAAATGTGTCAGAGCCCATGTTAAGTTCCTGGTCATGATGAAATGGCAGCTTAAGGGATGGGAAACTCATTCTGCTTTTGAACACACCAAGAACATATCCCAAATGATATTATTTTTCCTAAGTTTTCTCTTTCCTTCCTAAAAGAAGATTATAATCCTGAGGATGCTATGCAACTCTCAGTGGTGCTTTCCAGATGGGAGGAATGTACTTCTCATCCCATTTGTATCAGGCTTGACCACAAGACTTGTTTGGTCAATGGAATATGAGTGAAGAAACATGTGGGATGTCTGAGCAGAAGTTTGAAGCTCTATCACATAGTCCTGCCTTAGCTCTCTTCTCCCACTGCCCTCAGAATGGCATATACCCGAGAAAAACTGTTCCTTCTGCCTGGATTCTGGAATAATGGACCTCTCTGAACTTCCTTACTCTCCTTTGTAAAACAGGTAGACGAATACCCATTTCAGAAAGTTGTTATAAGAATTAAAAGAGGCTGTGTTTTTAAAATATTCAACACACAGTGCACAATGAGAAAATTCAATTCATTTGCTGGATTCCATAACATTCCTGACCTCTGAAAAGGAGTCTGTTTCTTGTTTCCTTATGAAGAAGTGTTCATTGTATTCCTTTTTATATTACTTTCCCCCAAACCAGGCATTTGTTTCTGATATGATCCTTCACAGTATCATAAAATGTATGAATACAGAGGATAAGTCAAATGCATTATATAAAATTTAATTTCTAATTCAGGTCCTAACATTATAATGTGAATGAACATTGCATTACCCCAAATACTTAGCTCTACCACTTTGCGGTTTTGCATTATTTTTAAAAGTTAATTTTTAATGTTGCTTTGCTTTCACGAATCCTGGAAACAGTGTCTCTCCTCTTGAATCCTGCAGCCTCAGCACAATCCAAGCACACTGTTGTTTGGGTTATTGTAACTTTGATCGCTTTCTGTTACATAAGCACTGCACGTTCATCCTAGAAGAATTAGAATATGCAGACTCAGAAAGAAAAAAATCCCATGAACCTACAAATCGGAGATAATCACTAACAGCATTTTGGCGTAAATTCCTTGAGATATTTTTCTATCTATATTTATACAGAAGTAATATAAACACCCAGAAGTCATTCTCAGGTAAATGATGACCATCTCTCTCAATAAAAGATACTATCTATTGATAATTGTTTATAATATTTGGGGCATCATATTTAGTTGTTTTAACAAGTGATAATTCATATAACATATTTTTGAGTATTTAGGTTATTCGATTACTTTTGTTATTATAAAATGCTGCCGTTAGAATTGTTTTTATAAAACAAATTCCTTCATGGAAATTTTTACTGAATCCAGGCACATTTAAAATGCATCATAACTTTTCCTGAGAAGCTTCGTTCTAATTTCTTCCCTAGAAGTTTGTTTCTTTTTCTGCTTCTAAAAGTTGATGTGCTGTAGCTAATATCATAGACACCCAGCCCAGTCTTTTCTTAGTGATAAAGTTTAATCAAATACTTAATCACTTTGTGTTTTCACATTATTTTTAAAAGTTAATTTTCTTTTTTTTTTTTTTTTTGGCTGGCGCCGGGTATGAACTTGCCACCTCCAGTATATGGGGCTGGTGCTCCACTCCTTTGAGCCACAGCCGCCACCCTAAAAATTAATTCTTAATGTTGCTTTGCTTTTGCGAATCCTGGAAACAGTGCAGCTCATCTTGAATCCTGAAGCTTCAGCACAATCCCAGCACACTGTTGTTTTTGGTTATTGTAACTTTGATCTAAGGGCTCTAAGGTTTTTAACTCGTTGGAGGATGATAAATACAGGCTATGTCCGTGCACTTGTTAACACTCAACTCCAATTCATTCTATGAAGTTTCTTTTTTTCAAGAATTATAGTTGTCCCCAAATAAAGTTTTTCTCTATCACTCATTTATTTAAGCAATAATAGAGAAGCTAGTCGGAGAAAGACATTATTGAAACTAAAGAGGATTATGAGCACCTCCCCTCGGTCATGAATTGTGAGACTAGAATAAGAACCTAATGCTTGACTTTGGAGGGGTCCCGTGAAGGTGAGTTTGCGGCAATGAACGACACTCTACTCTCTGAGCTGAATTCCCACATGACCTGGGTTCTGAATTATTTCCTTTCCTGCCTGTCTCCGGCATCATGTTCATACCCCCAAACTTTTTCCCACTTCTTGGTTCTAGAAGCTCCCAGAGAGGCTCCCCCTTGACTAGCCCTCCGGCTGGCATACTCACATCCTGCCTGGGTTTTACTCCTTAACTCTGTCCTTTAATTCACACTGAGAGATTGCCCAGATTTTTATATTCACACTCTGGAGCTACTTGTTTCTTGGAACTTAACTTTTTCTATTTCTCTGCTAAGAATGGAAATCCCAAGTCTGTTGTACATTTACTCCATCACTGAGTCTTTCACTACATGGTCACTCAATACCCACCCTGTGCTGGGTGCTCAGGCAACAGCAGGGAGAAAAACAGACGGGCTCCTGTCCCAATCAGAGTGTGCAGTCTTGCAAGGAAAGCGTCGCACTTCTCCCGGGCATTTGCTAACCCAGAGGTAAATGTCTGTCCGGCAACATCAAATGTCCTGAAGGGCATCACTAGGCCTTCAGGTGGGAGGTCTCTTCTGAACTGAGGCCATGGACAGAGCATCTGATAACAAGATGGCATTTGAAATTGACCTAGCGTCAATTTTTATAGGTAGACTAGGAAAGAAAATTTTCATTCCCTCTCAAGTGAGTAATAATGAGGAAAACAAAATGAGAACAGATGTTCTAATTCTATCTCCCCCACGCTGGAGTCACAGACCCTTATTGGCCTGGTTTTTCCATCCGTACATTAGGTGAGAAATATTGCCCTGATATCCCACTGCAGAGCTGTGAATTCAAACGAAGGTAAGGTAATTGGAATATTTTTATAATATACAGTGATCTGCAAGCAGAAGGGATATTTAAATATTCATTTAGTGTTAGCATTTTAGGTGTCAGGCTATCAATTTATGTATTTAGTGAAAATCAATCATAGGAAAATAGAAAATGATTCAGTATAAGTTCAACTATTATTTTGACAATTGATCTTTCAAGTTAGAGCGTTTGAAGTTTCATGGAGTTACCAGTAAGTTTATATCCCTAACTGCGATTACTATCATAATGTAGCAGTACAGTGTTTAGGACCTTGCAGGTATTATCTCGTTAAACCCTCATCATGACCTACTGAGCGGATACCTTACTCTTCCTATTTTATAAGACAAATCTGTTGAATCTTAGAAACATTATATGACTTATCCCATGGTATGTGACTGGTAAATGACAAAATAGGGATTTCAACACAAAATTCTAAACCTAGCAACCTGTAACCATAGAAGTATATTTACAAACAGTGCTTCATTTAAAAACTTATTTTCCATCTTTTAAGAGCTAACTAACATAATGGTAGTGTTGGTGACTGAAAAGTTTGAAAACTAACCCTGAACTTGTGATTTAAAACAATGGCCTTATTTTCCTTGAGATTTTGGGGGTCAGGAATTCAAGAAAAGCCTGGCTGGGTGTGTTGTCCCTGACTCACCTGGCATCAGCTGGGGCAGGTGGGCTGGAGGAGCTACTTCCAAGAAGCTTCTTTATATGTCCGGCACATCAGTCTCCTGGGTTTCTCCCATTTTCCATGTGACGTTTCATTCTCCACGGCCAGTACACGTGGCTTGGGCTCCTCCCAGCACCGTGATCTAAGATATTTGTGCTCCTTAAATGGCATCCACAAAGCAGGAAGCAGGGGCACCAGGCCAGTTAAAGGCAATGCCCCAAACTGGCATAGTATCACTTCCCCCATATTCTTTTTTTTTTTTTTTTCAGTGCTTTGGCCAGGGTTGGGTTTGAACCTGCCACCTCTGGCACATGGGGCCGGTGCCTTACTCCTTTGAGCCATAGGCGCCACATTCTATTAGCAAATAGTTACAAGACCTGCTCAGATTTAAGAGCTGGAAAGGTGAGCCCCACCTTGTGGTTGGGTTGTGGCAAACTCACATCACTAAAGAAAATGTGGGGTAAGAGTTACCCTTCCAAGTATCTTTGGGAAATGCAATCTACCACGCATATATCTAATACTATAGATGAAATTCTTCATTTTTGCATTACAGTGAAACACAGCCTAGCACAGCAATGATCAATGCACCTCATTTTAAAATTTCAGAGTAACATCAATATATGCTATTGCTGATCAGTTGACACTCGTATTTCCATTATACTCCTGAAGTGGAAGAAAAAGTCTCTCTATTGAGTGTGTTAACTTCCCTATTTCTTGCCTGAAGTCCTTGCCCTTATTTCATGGCGCCACCTCTCCTACTTGGATAGTGGATTCGTAACTTCAGCAGATAGGAGAGGTACATTTCAGAGATCAGAGGCTGCCTGGAAATGGCATTGTTTTTAACCCTTAGGACATACCCCATTTTGAGATTTTGATCATTCCCACAATCCATTGGAAAGGATCTTTACCTCCTCTCTTTCTTAAAGGAGTTTGTATCAGACTGATACTCCTTAAATGTTTGACATGTAGTATAATTATCAACGAGTGACATGATCTGAACCTGTTATTCTTTTTAAGACAATTCCTATTTACATATTCAATTTCATACATAGATAATAATCAAATTTTCTATTTTTTCTGTGTACACTTAAAGGAAGAGTTTGTTTATTTTATTAAACCTTCCATAAAAGCCACTTTTATTTATTTTCTCCCTTTTGTTTGTCTTCTAGTTCATTAACTTATGTTCTTCATTATTTTCTCCCCAACTTACTTTGAGTTTAATTTTTCATCTTTTTCTAGTTTCCCAAGGTAAAATATTAGGTAATGAGGTCACAGCAATTCTTCTTTTCCAATAAAAGGATTTAAATGTAAAATGCATTTTTAAGCACTACTTCAGTGACAGCTCACCATTTTGATATGTTGTGTTTTTATTATCATTCTATTGTATACTATCGTCTACTTTCTCTTTTATCTCTTCCTTAATTTAAGGATTATTTACAGAAGTGTTGCCTAATGGCTGAATAATTGAGCTTGCTTCTTTTCTTTTCCCTTTAGTTATGCCAGGTTTTTTATTCCTCTATCTGGAAGTTCAATGATTAGTTCATACGCACATAGCAAGGTTAGCATTTTTTAAACATAAATGGCCAAATAGTCAATATTTTAGGCTTTAGGAGTCACATGGTCTCTCTTACAACCTAAATCTGCATTGGTAGCAATAAAACAGATGTAACAATATGAGAACAAACAAGCATGGCTGCGTTCTTGTAAAAAGTTTGTAAAAAAGGAAAGAGGTAGCAGGCCAGATTTAGCTCACAGGCTGTCTTTGCTGACTCTTGGTGTGGAAGCAGTGTGTCTTTGTAAGGAATACACCCTTTATCATTATGTAATGATATGTCCTGGTAGTACACCTTTTCTTGATATCTTCTTTGCCTTATTAATATAACTACTTCTTTCATATGGTTACTGTTTTCCTCACATTTTTGCTTTGAATATATCTGCATTTTTACTTTGCTTCCTTGTAAAAAGTATGCAATTGGACAATGCTTTTTTTTCTACCCTAATAATCTCTGCTTTTTAATTGAAGTTCTTTAGTTCCTTTACCCATGATTATCAATCTGTTTGGGTTTTAAAAAACCATCTTGCTTCTTGTTTTCTATCTGTTTTACCTGTTTTTGAGACTCTATTATTCCTTTCTACCTTCTTTTTGACTGTCAACTTTTAAAATATTTTATTTTATCTCCTTTGAATTTTTATCTGGAGCTATCTTCTTTTTAGTGGTTTCTCTAGTTATCATAATACATATCCTTAACATTTCACAATCTATTATAATGTAAGGGCCCTGTAAATAATACTTTGATTATATACCTGTATAAAAATAAAATGATCATAAAAACACAGCATATCAAAATTTTGAGCCATCAAAAAGTAGTGCTTAAAAATGCATTTTACCTTTAAATCCTTTTATTGGAAAAGAGGAATTGCTGTAACTACCTTGGGAAGCTAGAAAAAGATGAAAAATTAAACTCAAAGTAAGTTGAGGAGAAAATAATAAGGAACATAAGTCAATTATAAAGAACATACAATAATATACTGACATAAGTAAAGGGAAAAGAAACGTACATTGTGTTCTTAGTGTCATACATTTGATTTTTACATATGATTTAAACCCCAGAATATATTTTTATTATTATTGCTTTCCACAGTGTGTGTCTGTGTCTGAAATGTCACTATCTGGATGATCTGAGCATCTGTTACAGTGTCTATTGTTCTGGGTTTCCATCGTACAGTTTTGTTTCTCTGTGTCTGATCTTTTAAATTCAGTGTCAGTTGTACTTGAAAAATTCTGCAGGTAATTTGATGTCTGAAGTAAAGTGATCTTCATCCCAAATAAGATTAACATTCGTTTCTGGCAGGTATGTTTGGACAAAAGCAATACCAGATCACCTTAATCCATGAGGGATTGAGGATTCAAAACTAAGGGTCAGTCCTTAGGAGGGCTGGACTATTTTAGTTTACCCTCAGTCCTTAGGTGTGGTCCTGTGGGGGGAGTCTCAACCTAAAACCTGGGGATTTCCAGGGACCCCATCTTCTTGAAGGTTCTATATTCTAATTTTTATCCTTTTAAATGCACAGTGCTGTTGAAAGTTGGGTTTAGCTTCTCCGCCTCTGAACCGTCTCTTGTAGAATTACCTACTGTAGTTGGAGAAAAATGGTCCAAATATCAGGCTTGCCTTTCTGGGTTTTCTTTTCCTGGCCTTTGGTCCAGGTATTCATTTTCTCTACATTTGTAGCTTTCCAATGCTCTCATATTTTTGAAGATAATTTTTGTCAAGCCTTTTAAGGTGTTCTTAACTGTAGGATTGGTGCAGATTACCTAGTTGATTACCCAGAACACATACTTCCATAATTTCTAAATCTGTTCACGTACCTCTGTAGGTTTATACTTATAATTCATCTTATATCTGCCTGATAATATTAGAAATAAAACATAACTCTTGGGGATAAGCGATTCTCTTGCCTCAGGCTCCCAAGTAGCTGGGACTACAGGCACCTGCCACAATGCCGGCTATTTTTTTTTTGTTGTTGCAGTTGTCATTGTTGTCTAGCTGGCCTGGGCCAATTCAAACACGCCAGCCTGGGTGTATGTTGCCAGCACCCTACCCACTGAGCTATGGGGACTGCCCTGAGACACTTCTTTTTGACCAAGAATGACAAGACCATCATAGGATAGTGAGTTCCTAAAGTGAACTGGACAAAGAATTGCATGAATAATTTTGAGATATTTATCAAGCATTTGGTCTGTACCAAAGAACATGTCAAATATAGTATTGTGAGAGACACACAAAAGTAATCTTACAGCAGTGTGAAGTTATGATAAAACTACACAGAAAAAATAAAATAATGTGTACAGGAAGAGACCCAGTTCTCCTTCCATAGAAAAATTAGAATCAAACAGGTAGGAGGATTGAAGGTAGCTATTACATAGAATGGGGCATACATAGGATTTAGAGAATAAGAAGAAATGGAAATCTATGAATAATTAGAGGAAGAAATGCTGATTGGATCCAAACAGGAGATAAAGCTAAAGAAGAGGACAAGGATAAACCATTTAGATGCCACTTATAGCTAGTGGTGAGCCACTCAGTGACCTCAGGTAGGCAGTGACAACATCAAAGCTGTGCTTTAGAAAGATCCCTCTAGAAAAAGTGTGGAAGACAAATTAGAAGGTATTAATCCTAAAGGTAAGAAGAACACAAGGAGGATCTTGCCAAGGTCCAGGAAAGAAATTATGAGTTTCTGGATTAAAGTAGTTAGTTGTAGTGACTATGAAAAAGAAGGATACATTTAGAAATATTTAGGAATCTAATCAATAAGATTTGATGACTGACTGGATAGCAGAAATGATGAGGATAGTAGAGTTCAGCATAATTCCTAGCATACAGTCAATAAGAATACAATGTTACTGGCAACTTGGAGATCACAAGAGGGTTTGGTTCATAAGCTTTTAAACTTGCTTTATTTGTGATGTGTTTGTTATATTCAGGTGACACTATCTAGTAGGCAATAAGATACACAGGCCTGAGACTCGGGGAGGTATCTAGACCAGGAAAACAGGAGTCATCACTGTAGAGTTTAAAAAAATAATCAAATGAGCTTGAACAGAGAGAATACAGAAAGAGAAAACATATAAGTTTAAGGACAGATTCCTGGATTAATAAATTTTTAAAGGTTTGCTAGTGGTAGAAAACGAAGTCAGAGAGAAAAGTCAAGGGTGAGTGGCCAGAGTATGTATGGGAACAAATTCCCAGAGGGTTTTGTATCATTAGCATTAGGCATTCTTTTTCACATAACATAAATGTTAACATTTCCTGAGCTGCCCATGTAATCCTTTCAAATGACATATGTATATACATGTATATGAAATTGTGGTTTCTGAGGCCTCCAGGCACCTGGAAGTGCATGGTCTAGAACTGAGCCCTTCCTGTCACACGGACATCGGACTTAATGTATTTTCAGTCATATTTCATATATGAACAGTCTCTTTTTCACCATTAGGATGTGCATTCTTTTTCTAATTGAAAGATATTTCACAAGGTTCAGAAAATGTTCTTGATACTCTTAATTACATTCTAAAGGTTTCCAAAAGCATATAGATGACCCAGACAGTGTAACTTCATATGTTTTTTTTTTCTTTTTTTTTTTTTTAGTTGACTGGATTGGTTTTGACATGATTTATTTCACCAAAAACTATGTGGTGCCTATAGTCTACAAATTCAAAGGCAAATATAAAATTATTCCTTCCCTTGATCTGATATGGTATAATATGGCATAGTATGGTACATTTGAGGATAAATGTGTAGTTGGTAGAAAACTTCAACACAAAATAGAAAGTGAGGTTCATAATGTAAATCATGCTGTGTTGTATAAATGCAGATGAAAGGTGTCTCTTGTCCCTGCCAAGTACTGAGATGCTGTGTTACAAGAGTAAGCTAATTGTGAATATGACAATGAAAGATGCTAAAGCAAAGTCTCATCAATGGAGACTTAAACTAGAGGACAATTCATACCTCCTCTAGAGGGTTGAGATGAGATAACTTCTTTCCTCTGCCAGCTCTGTACAAATAACAGTTCTACTAAGGGGTATTTGATTTCAAGGGAGCATTTTAAAGTAGAAATGAGGAGAGTCAATGTGAGAAGTGTGTACTTGGGTTTTGAGGGGTGATGATTTTCCAGCATGCATCACAGAATCTAATCTTTTCTATCCAAAAATCATAGAACAAATATATTATCCCTTTTTTCTCCCGCAGAGGGAGAAGCAAGTCATTTCTTATGTAGACAGAAATGATATTGCTTGCTGAGATGGAAGATATATGCTGTTATTTGGAATCTGCCAGTACAAAGAAAATGAGGAAGAAATGTATAGCAGGATAGTAACTACCGCAGCGATAGCTATGTGTAATTCAGAGGCAAGTACAGAAAGATATTGTTTTATAATAATTATACAGTAAATAATGCACCCATAACTTATGAGTTCTGATAGCCAGTGAACCATGTAAAACTCAAAGTTGCAAAATCTCTGAACAGAAGAAGGCAATGCACAAGAGAATATTTAAGAGGGCTGGGAAGCTAATTAAAGCCCATGACTGGAAAGCATTAATTGGATAACTTGCTTATTAACTAAAACATTGTTAATTAAATCTATACTGATGCCAACTCTGGTATTTGATTCTTGCCATTGCATTGTTTTCCCTTGATGTCTCACGAAAGAACTCTTTTTAGGTACTATGGAGATGGAGTTACCTGAATCCAGGTGAACTAGCATCTTGCTTCTTGGTGTGTGATCCGCAGACCAGCAGTATTATCATACCTGAGAATTTTTCAGTCCCACTCCATTCTGACTGAAATCAGGATCTTCTTTTTGACAAGATTTTCAACTGGTTTGTATCTGTTGTAAAATTTGAAAAGCAGTGACTGGGGTTTATTATTCTGATGCCTTGTCAAGGAGTTTCCTTCCTCAAGTCTATACAGTTACCTATTATTTTAACTTCTATAAGATATTTTGATCCATGTGCCATTAGTAGGTGAATACATTACTAGTTAGAATACATGTACACACATATGTATAATGTCTTTATTTGCCTCTTAGTAACACAACAAGCTGTATAAGAAACTCAGTTAAATTTAGTCATTTATTTTCTTGTCCCACAAATAAAAAATATGTATCTATACAATACTGGTAATATAGATGTTAAAATAGTTCAAAACATAGTTATTATTTTGTGAGAACAATGTCTAATTGAGAAATTTGAAAACACTAAAGAATTTCATAAGAAATTCCTATAAGAAAACACTAAGAAGTTCCAACTTGTGGATCCAGGACCCTGGGAGAAGCAGAAGTATTTCATGGAGTTCCTCTAATTTACTTACTTGTCAATGGGTATTATTTTCTCAATCAGTAATAACAGTGCAACTGTTGGCACGTGGGGTCTATGAAATTTTTTGGCATTAATATGGCTCACATTTGGAATAATTAGCATAATCTACAAAAATTGTTAACAAAGTAGAATTATGAGTCTATTGGAATGGGTTTGAGAATTTGAGTACCCTAGGTACTACTGAAAATGAAATATAAGGGTCTGACAATGAAGTTTGAATTCTCATCCTAGAAAAAGTGCTACATACCTCATTGCTGAATATCACTATGGTCACCTTTGAAGTACTCTACTTGGGACGCTATGCACTGATGCCAGCACCCTTCAGAGCAATTTTGAAATTCTTTTTCTACAATGGTCATCAATGCTGTCATCAAATTGCCCTTGATGTCCCGAATGTCAACAAAATGTCTTCCTTTCAATATTTGCTTTGCTTTCTGGTAAAGAAAAAAGTCACTGGGGGCCATATCAGGTCAGTAGAGGGGGTTCTCCAATACATTTATTTGTTTACTGGCTAAAAACTCTCTCACATTAGTGCTGCGTGAGCCGGTGCACTGTCATGATGCAAGAGTCATGAGTTGTTGTCAAGATTTTCAATTAAGATTTTCCTAACTGTTTTCCTATCAATGTTTAGTTGGTCTTCTATGCTTCTCACAGTCAGCTGATGATTTTGATGGACAATTCAACAATTTTTTGCAGTATTTTCATTAGTTCCACTCATTACTGGCAACCCTGACCTCTCTCCATCAGTGATGCTTTCTCTCCCCTTGGAAAAATGTTTTAACCATTTGTACATTGGTGATTTCTTCATAGCATTATACCCATAAACTTGGATGTCCCTGATTTCACTACCACTCTTGCCAAGTTTAACAAGAAATTTACAAATGTTTGTTGCTCTCTGACATTCTGAAGATGGCACACAAAAGCATGTAATAATCATGAATGCTGCTCAGCAAGACACCACCACATGTCAACATGAGCCAAGCTCTAAGACACCAACGTACCAATTATGAAACCTTATCAAGTTGTTTGTACATGTAGAGTGCTGCCAATGTAGGCATACAGTGGTAAGTTTGTGAACTTGCTTGTCAGACCTCCTGCACTCAAGGTCTGTAAGGCGTTCTAAGCGAGATAAAATAGCACCCATAAGCTATGCATAAGTGAAATGGGCAAAGAATAGGAAGGAAACAGCTAGAAGAGGTAAAATATGCAAAATAGGCAGTAATGAGAGATCCAGTCAGGTAGATGACTGAACACCTAACTGGGGCAAACAACACCCAAATCTGTTATTTGTAGTTACCCTGTACCTTACTCTCTTAGTTTCCATCCATATAGTGACAGGACATCTCATAGCTGGAGAAACTCATTTGCCAAGAGTTCTTAAAATTAAAAGTTCACAGCTTTGGTGTCCAAGCCCAGGGGGAAATTTAAGTTTCAGCAAAAAAAAAAAAAAAAAAAAATCCTCCTTCAAGTGAAATAATGGTTTCTTTACAGCTCGATTATGTCTCTGCAGTGTTCCCTGTGGCACAGCAATTTTGTTTTAGACACTTGGAATCTTTTGAGATGGTTCTTTATATAGGTATACAGTAAAAGTGAAAAGTTGTTTGCAATTCCTTTATGTTTATTCTTGCCAAGTTTGTGAAAGAGGATCTGTATTAGGATTTGGCAGGTGAAGTTGTTACATTTTAAATGAAACTTTCATGTGTCTGAGCATTGCATTGTGTTTCATGGTGACTTCTTCCCTGTCTGTCTCGAGTATGAATCCTACTATACATACAAAGGAATTTTTTTTTAATAGACACTTCCATCTGAAGCATTGATCTGCCTGCATGTCAAATAAATATAAATTCCTTTAACTTTCTTTATATTTCAAAGGCTATTGAAAGAAATCATAACATGTTAATGATCATAAAATCTTTATGATTATTACATACATTTTAAAGATGCTTGAAAGGTGGGATAGTTTTATTCAAGAGAAATTAGAGGATAGTATCCTTTTATCTTAAGTAAATCCAATAATTTTTTGGAATAAATGCAGAAAAGAGCAACATAATAACTAATATATCAGGAGATCCATAAGGTAAGGCCCAAGGGACAAATGTAGCTCACACATGTGTTTGTAAATAAAGTTTTATTGGAACACAGCCTTACCCATTCATTTACAACAGATCCATGACCCCACACATGTTACCATGGCTGTACTGAATATTTGCTATGCAGATCTTATGGCCCACAAAGCCTAAAGTATTTACTATGAGATCTTTTAAGAAAAAGTCAGCTGATTCCTAAAATATATCATGAAAACTATTGAAACAAGAAGATTCTGCATTCATAAAATACCGTTTTGTCCTTTGATGTTAAGGTAAGAAAAAAACAAAGTAATGGAAGATAAATGTTGGGAGAATCTGACCATATAATACAAAATTGGTCCTGGACAAGGAACCAATTCCCAATTATAGGAATCGCAAGTGCCAGTTCTGGGATGTAAATGACAATGAGTAACTATTTTAAAGGGAAAAGTAAATTTTCAGCTCTTCTATGATGTTTTCCTAGGTACTACAATCTCTTTCCATTTTAAAATACATAGACAAAGAAAGATTAAAGCGAGGGCTATATACAGATTTGGATAAATTTAGGAGAATGATGACACCTGTATGAAAAATGTTAGGAAAGCTAAGGACAGAGTGAAGTGGGCTTTTGTTTTCTGATAATGGAGGAATATCTCACCAGACCAGCTCTCGTCCACGATAGTGACTATAAACTCTAAACAAAAGAAAAAAGAAACTCCAGACATGCATCACTTAGGAGTGGGGATACACTCTGAAAAACGCATCATTAGGAGAGTCTGCCATTGAATAAACATTATAGAGTATACTCACACAAACCTGGATGACACAGCCTACTACACACCTACACTACATGGCCTGGCAGCCTATGGCTTCTAGGCTGCAAACTTGTACAGCATGTTACTGTACTGAATGCTGGAGGCAATTACCACACAACGGGAAGTAACTGTGTCTCTAAACGTAGAAAAGGCACAGTAAAAACACAGTATAAGAGATTTAAACAAATGGTACATCTATATAGGGTGCTTACCATGAATGGAACTTGCAGAACGGGAGTTGTTCTGGGTGAGTCAGTGAGTGACAGTGAGTGAGGAGTGTTACAATAATTCAGCAATTTAATGTGTAAGCAAAACATCTAGAGTCACTTCTAGCACAAAGTAGGTGCCAGGAAATTCTAGGACTAAATGCGTTATATTGCATGAAAAAAATTACTGCAGGGGTTAATAGCAGAGTACAGAAAAAAGACCCCATAAACTACCAGAAATTATGCAATCAGAGAAACAAGAGGAAAAGATAGAGAAAATATGAATGGTACCTCAGAGACATGTGGGACAATATTAAAAATTCTAATATACATGAAATAAGAATTCTGGAATTAAAGGAGAGAGACATTAGGGCATAAAAATGATTTGACAAAATAAAGGCCAATTTAATTCTGCTCCTGCTGGGATCCAGAAAGTCTTGAGAGAACCCTCACAATAAGTAAAACCAGATAATCTATAAAATAACTTTCCTCGCTTACTACCATCTATGACACCATGGCTGTGAACCATTTATGCTATTGCAAAAAGCAATATAACAAAAATTTCCTGGGGTGAATAGAAGCAACACTGGTGAATGGAGGAAAACCAACATGACTCCTGTGGAAGGGATCTTGGCCACAGAAACTCTGACACTAGAATTTTATCAGACACAGCAGCTGTTCATGGTGCTGTTTCCCGATCAGTGTTGTTGAAAGCAGTATTTTAACATTATGACAGCTTAATCTCCTCTATTCTGCCCTTCAGGAGGTAAGGAAAGGGGGCATATCTTTGTTATAAGTACACCATAAACATTAAAGAACTCTGTTGGGAACAAGCCGTCATAACAATTATGGCCAATATATATTAAGTGCTTACAATGTCCCACACGCTATTTTAACTTCTTCTAGTTGTTGTTACACTTAATCCTTGTAATAAATCTATTAGATAGTTACCATTTATCATCCCTGCTTCATGTACAAAGAAACTCGTCCCCAGAGGGAATGAGGATTGATCCCATGATGACGGAGCTGGTGAATGGGAAGGCTGGGATTAGAACTTCGGCAATCTTCCTCGTGGACTGACATTACCAATTAACCTCTGTTACGCTCCCTGATATCTGGGACAGAAAGCGTTTTAGTGTAAAGCAACGGCTTACTAGATAGCAGCTTAGAGGCCAGAAAAAGTTAAGTAGGTAAGAGGTAGGAAAAAGATATCAGTCTCGATCATCTTCAGTGACTCACCCTACTTTAACAGTGCCTCTACATTTTTGATTTCAAAAGACATTATAAACATATTTCACTTCACCAAGCATCTGCGTCTGGCTCTGCCTCACTGATCCTACTCAGTGATCATATGAATTGTTAAAAATATTAGTCATTCTCCACAAGTTTATAAAAATAAAACAGTTTTATATTAAAATCCTGTTATGATAATATTGCTATTTTCATCAAGGAAAACATGCTACCAACCTAAAAGATTCTTAAAATTAGTACAGCTATTATCCTTGTCATTTCAGTAGTTTTTAAAATCATAGCCCATTCAGATAAATAGTGCTTTTTCCTTTGATGTCTTTTAATAGGAAGTAAACTATGACAGAAAATGAATAAAAGCTAAAAATAGAGACCTCAGCCTTGCTACAGGGAAAAAACAAACCAAAGAACTGGGTGATGAACTCTCTAGCCTCCTTTCTTCCCTCCCTTCTCTCTACGAAGGTTTCAAATCTTCTGCCAATACTGATTCTCTGGCTCCATGTTCTAGGACTGTCCTTGATACTTGTATTGCATTTTCTTGCAGTGCTACAGTGATTCAAGTTTGCTGAGCAGTTTGCTGGGTATGGCATCTGGGAAGTACTTGTGTGTCTGGCTCCCATTTCTGCCCAGCTCTCTGTATAAAATAAGACTAAGTCAGTAGGTACAGAAGGTCTAGGGCAGCTACCCATCCATGTTTGAGATACATGAAAGTTATATTCCATCAGAATTTAAATGAAAAAAAAATGAAAGAGTTAGAAAGTGGTTAAAAATTAGCAGAAGAAAACTGCCTCGTTCTGAAAGCTGTTTGTGAGCTTTTTAAATCAGTCTTTGTAGTTACCAACACAGTAAATACAAGTGGAAAGAAATTAGCGATCTGATATAATAATGTTATTCAAGTAGAGGAAAAATTTAAAGAATCATTCATTGAATTATGAAACAGACTTATATTTTGAATTCTCAGGCATTGACACTGGAGATCTCGTAATATGGGGTCTTCAACCTTTTTTTCTTGGGTGATATACTTTTGTAGACATAGAAGAAGCCTCAGTGGTGCATATAAACATCTAAAAAAGAAAAAACAGGAGAAATCTTAGTGAAAGATTTAGAATATTTAAGGTTGATGTTTTTAAGTGAAAGAATTAACTTTATATTGTTCCATCATAAGATAAATATAATGATGGAATCAGAATAAAACATTACATCAAAAAAAGATTCTAGTCGAACTTGTGTGATTTATGATTTTATCCCCATTTTTTTATTACTGTGAGTTGGTGTTTTAATGAAGGATTTGTGAAAACAAAAATACATGGTGGTATCCTTCTTATTTTCACTGTGTTTGTTTTCCCAAATGCAAAAAGGCTTATCTTACCAACGCAAGTATTCAGGCCAGGTCCCTCTTGCTGGCGGCTGCTAACTCTGCTCTGGACCCTCCATTGCTTCTAGAGAGATGGAGGTTCTGTTCTTTGACCTAGCTGCCTGGGGCGGTGCTGCAGAATCAGAAGAGGACACCAGCCCCCCAAAATGGGGAGGGGGGGGAAAGGGAGGCAGAAGGGCGGCTGGGTGGTGGGAGGGTGACCAGAAAGATCCCCTATATATCTGCTTTTAAGAATTTTCTATCTGTCTTTACCTTTTGACAGTTTGACTATAATGTGCTGTGGAGAAGATCCATAGGGGTGTGTGAGACCCAGCGTGAGCTCCTCTCTATAGTAATGCTGACACATGGCCTCCAGGTAGCTTCCTATGTGTTAGTCCCAGTGCCCTCATAGGTCAAGGGTCTCTCTTGTGCCTAGGATTGGAGGCATCTATGATGGAAATATGGACCTCTGGGGGGGGGTGTGTCACTCACTCATCCTTTCAATTCATTAGGAATCTTCTCTAGGCTGTTATCTGATACTGGTTGAATAGCCTACCTCTTTGTTCTCCTTTTATGCCTTAGAGATTTTCTCTCATTTTCTGTTGAATTCCAGCATTGTCCCTTAGGTAATCTATTTGAAGCATGATTACCTCCTTCCTATTTGGGTCTTCTTTGTGAAAAAAGTGGATATCAAATGTCTCTAGGCAGCCATCTGAAAGCCCCTCAATAATAGATTTTTTTCTGCATAAGTAATTGCTTTCTTAAAAAGTAGGAACTCCGAGCATGATGGAGCAGCTTCTTGCTAAGCTGTTCAAAAGGTAAAGGAAATGTGCCTCAAGGACTATCATAGTCTGCTTCTCATTGACTGATGGAACAAATTAAAGATAGGCACATTATCTTTGACCTGTCTACCTTTGAATCTGGGCTGGCCTATGCATATGACTTCTTTGACCAATAGAGTTTGGCAGATATGACACTATGCCAACACTGGGGCTGACTTTTAAGATATCTGGTAACTTTAGTCTCTTGGAGCCCTTAGAAACTATATAAGAAGTCTGACCACTCTGCTGGAGAGACTATGTAAAAAGACCCTACACTAGAGGCAACCAAGATGTCCTTCAGTAGATGAATGGATGAACAAAATATGATACATTCATACAATGAAATATTCAGTGATAGGTCAGGAATTAAGCTATTAGGCCATGAAAAGACATGGCAGAATGTTAATGCATATTGTTAAGTGAAAGAAGCCAGTCTGAAAAGGGTACACATTATATAATTCCCACTATATGACATTCTACAAGAACTAACTTTACCACAGTCATAAAAAATGTCAATAATAACAGAAAACTTTCTTCTAAACTTTTGGATTAAAAAAAGCAAAAGTGCTGGGTACAGTGGCTCAAGCCTATAATCCTAGTACTCTGGGAGGCTGAGATAGGTGGATTGTTTGAACTCAGGAGCTCAAAACCAACCTGAACAAGAGGGAGACTCTGTCTCTATTAAAAATGACACACTAGCCAATTGTTATGGCAGGTACCTGTGGTCTCAGCTATTTGGAAGACTGTGGCAAGAGGATTGCTTGAGCCCAAGAGTTTGAGAAGGCTATAAGGGCAACTGAGTGAGACTTTTGTCTCCCTCCCCCCAAAAATATAAATAAGTGAATATGTTAAAAATATATATGTACATATATATATAAATTTTATAAAGCATCATTTTCTTAAAAAGATTAAAAATGGAAAAAGAAAGAAGAAAAAATTAATAGGGGAAATAGAGGAGGAGGTGAAGAGGTATAGGAAAACTCTGTACTTTCCATTCATTTTTTACTCTAAGCCTAAAACTGTTCAGGAATATATATATATATATATATATATATATATATATATTTTAAAAAAGACCCTACATGCAAAAGAAGAGGGACCTGGTTGAATTTAGCCTTCTATCTGCCATTTCTTAGAGACCCATCATGTGAGTGAAGCCACCTTAGGTCTTTCAGCCCAGACCAGTCCTTAGGTGAACACTATCAGGCAACCATAGGCAATGTCATAGAAAGAGAAAGAATTGGCCAGCCAACCTCTGCCTGATTCTTGACACCCAAACTGCGAGATATAATGAATGTGGCTGCTGTTCTAAACCACTAAAGTTTGGAAAACTTTGTTATACAATAGATAATGGGAATTATCTGGAATTCCAGGTTAAGATCATTTTCCTTCAGAGGCTGTTAGCCTCCCCAGTGTTGTGAAGTGTGCAGCCGTTCTGTGTCTTCACCCTTTGGAAGCCTGTAGTGGCATCTTGTACCAAGTGTTCCTAAACGTTATGATGGCAGGCTTGGTGTGGGTGTATTTTCATTAACAGTGTTAGATATTTGGTGGACCCTTTCAACCTAGAAATTCATGTCTCTCTGTTCTGGGAAATTATTTCATAGGTGATTTTTCTCCACCCACCTCCTATAATTATTATTTGAATGTAGGGTCACATAAACTGGTATTCTGATTTTCCTAATGTTTTCTGTCCTATATTCATGTTTTCGTCCTTTTCCTCTATTTTTTGGATAATATTCTCAACTTTTGTTTTCAATCTTCTTGTGAAAATCATCCGCTGCCACCAGTATGATTTCCAAGTGATCATTTTTATTTTCTAAATATTCTTTGGCACAATGTTATAGTTTTATGAATGTAATATCTTCTTTTATATCTTTTTGAAGATATTAAATTTAGTTATTTTTATAAGTAAGATATTAGAGTTTTTTAAAAAAGACGTTTTCCCACTTTAGTGCAGTCTCTGTTTTCCTAAGTTGTTTTTCCTTTATCTTAGTGTTATCTTTCATGTTTAAGGTTTCTTTCAGATGCCTGATGTTCCTGGGTTGTTGGCTTATATCTAAATATTGAAACCAAGTGCAAGCTAAAAAGCTGATGTATTTCGATTGGAAACTGGGCCCCTGGGTGTGCTTTTGACTACTGCCCTCATTGTAGGGTGGGCTGTCTGGGTTTTTCTCAGGGAATGGAGCTATCAGCAACAAGAGGGTATTTTGGGGGGGGAATGTTCTAATTCTCCAGGGGAGGGTCTTCTAGGCCAGTGTTTTTCATTTTTTTTTCATATCACAGTGAACCTATAGTTAAACTTCCGAGGCCCACTCAAATTATGTTGATCATAAAAAAGAGTACAAAGAAGAATATATTTACTGTGCTTCAAACTTCTTTCAAAAATAATTTAATTAATGATCTTTAAAATTTTTCATGGCACACCTAAGATCCCCTCATTGCACACTGGTTGAAAATCACTTTGTCTATATCCAGGAGAGCGCAGGTTATGCTACCTATACTGTGGGGGTAGGTGGCGAAGGGTCCTCACTGCTCAGCATTCCTGTGGTCTAGCAGGACATTCCTCATTTATATTTGAAGCCTCTCAGTCTAGATGCTTCTTCAGAGTAAAGCTCTAGTCTTACCCAGGGTAAGGGAGGGGCAGTTGGCCACCTGTGGAGAGTTCTGCATTGTGAACTATGTTACTTCTTGGTATTGCTTCTCACCGGTGAAAGCTGCAGCTCTTCCAAATCTGCTGTTAGTTACAGCTAGTCCTTCTGCTTCCTAGCTTGGCATGTTTGTTGGCTCTTTCTGTTCTCTTTGTCCTTATGGACCTCTTCATCTGCTGTTGTTAGATTAGGGCTCCTCGAGGGAGAAAAGCAAATGCTTGTGTTCAATATGAAATCTTACTCAGAAGCCTGAAATAAATGCTTGATATGCTATATGGTTTATGCCCTCTGCTTTGACCATTTTATTGTACTTTGGAAAAGCAGACGGGAAATGGACATTAGATCTGAGTTCAATACTAAAATAACTTCATGGTCAGTAAAGAGGGGTTATTTTCCTTTTGGAAAGTAATTGTTATCAGCATTTGGTCACAAATATATTTTTGATAATTCTAAAAATGGAATTTATGTACTAAAATATTGTTTTGCTCATGACCTGGTCATGGAGAGTAAATAGAGTGGGTATTGATATCATAGATACAGTTAGTTGCAACTTTCATTATCAAAATACAGAAATTTTTACCACCAATAAGATAGCTTCATCAGTATTTCTGACTAGAAATATCATCTAGAATTTGGGGTGAAGATCTTGTACAAGCACTAGAATGTATTTCATGTAATCAAGATACCATTTTCTTTCATCTCCATCCCAAATATATAATCTCTCTTATACATTTTAAGAATTGTATTTTTCATGGAGTGCTCAGACATTCTGAGTATATCAAGGGGCCAACAAATATTTAAAATGCCTATAAATTGCAAAGATTGTTTAAAAGAAAGTTAACCATGTGAACTTGTATTAATAAGATAAGCTGAAAATTCTAGGATACTATGTGCAATGAGGTTAAACTATAATGATTGTTCTGGTCTCAAATGTCTTACCTCTTCCTCCCTATCTCCACAAGGATTCAAATGCCCCAATGTTATCAATTGTTTTCCTTTTTGTTCTGTTGCATACACACAACCCCTACCCCAGTCCAATAAGCTAGTAGAAGTGACTGCTTTCAGTCTTTGTAATTTGAGGGGTGTACAGGAGAGGTACTTATAAGTTCTTTTCCCCAAGTCCATTGCTTAAAGTAGGTCAGGGGAGGAGATTAGGATAAAATTGGGTAATTTAGAAAACAGGCAGGCTTTATTCAGAAAACTTTTCTGCTTTAAGTTTTAAAAAAAAGGTGGATAGCCTTCTTTCTAATATAGATGGAGGTCAAGCCAGCATAAGGCCAAGAGATAGATTACAGACTTTCAAACTTTTTTCCAGCCCTTTGACACTAGCTGCATTCCAGATTCTGGTGTAACCCAGCTTACCGTATCATAAAGCAAACACAATTCAGCCTCAGAAAGTGATAAGCATGCAGAATATGACTAGTGCATTCAGAGAGACTGGCGACAGGCTAATTATACAGGGTGAGGATGACTACAGAGGAGGTCCTGGGAGTTCACCCATGAAAAGATCAGCAGGACAGCATGATAAATTTCCAATCTGGGCTAGCAAAATAGTACAGAAAATAGAGTTCATGGGCACTGTGTTCAATAATTCATGAGCTGCTAGATCCAGACAAGGCTTCCTACCTATCATAGGTTAACCTCTCATGGAGATTTCTTTCTCTGCTGTTCTCTGCGCACAGAGCTGTTATAACTCCCTTAATCTTGGCTTTTCCCAGCTCCAGATTTCATACTAGGCCACTATATTAGGGTAAACAAATTGTGACAAAATAAGGAGACCTAAAGCTGTGGATGCTAGTAAATCTGAAAGATCAGTTTTGCATGGAAGATTGTTTTAATGATCTAAATAAGATTTTTCAAAGGACACTGCATGGAACACCAGTTTCCTGAGATGATACTTTTTCTCATAAAACACAAATACAAATTCTATGTAGTTCTCTGGTCCAATAGTTTTAAAAAATGGTTCATAGTGTAATTTTTTTTTTTCTGAGAAATACAGTGCTTGTTTTGGCATATTAAAGGCTCTGATAAACCTTGCATCAAGTAAACTTGTTTCCCTTTCTTTAAACTAGCCTTTCTAAAACTTGTTTGACTTAAATCATTACCAAGATCAATGGAACAGAATGGGGAACATAGAAATAAAACCTGATAGCTACAATCAACTGATTTTTTACAAAGCAGACAATGACGTACAATGGCAAAAGGACGTCATATTTAATAAATGGAGCTGGGAAAATTGGAAGGCCACATGCAGAAGAATGAAATTAAATCCCTATCTCTCACTATATGCAGAAATTAACTCAAGATGGAGTAAATATTTACATTTGAGAGCAAACACCATAAAAATTCTAGAAGAAAGTGTAGGAGGAACTCTTCTGGGCATTGGCCTAGGCAAAAAATTTATGACTAAGTCCCCAAAATTAAGTATAGCAGCAATAAATGGGACTTTAGTTAAACTAAAAAATATATACTGCATATACCACATTTTATTTCTCCCACTCTGTAGGGAGAAAATAGTCGCAAACGTGGCAAAGGACTAATATTTAAAATAGATAAAGAACTCAAATAAATTAGCAAGAAAAAAATTAAATAACCCTATTCAAATGTGGGCAAAAGACATATTTTTTTTTCAAAAGAAGATATACAAATGGCCAATAAACATACAAAAAAGGCTCCATTACTAGTCAATAGGGAAATGCAAATTAAAACCACAGTACTACGTACCCCTGTCAAAATAGTCATTGTTAAAACCAGTAGATGAAAGTGCTGATGCAGCGAAAAGGAAATGCTTATACAGTGTTGGTGGGAATGTAAATTAGTCCAACCTCTATGGAAAACAGTGTGGAAATTCCTCAGAGAACTAAAAGTAGACCTACCATTCAATCCAGCAATCCTGCTACTGGATATTTCCCTTCTACTCAAGGGAAAAGAAGTCATTATGTCAAAGAGACACTATTCCTGAACATTTATCCCAGTACAATTCACAATTGCCAAGATATGAAACCAACCTAAGTGTCCATTATCTGACGAGTGAATAAATAAAATGTGGCATATACACCATGGAGTACTACTTAGTCATAAAAAGGAACAAATTTCATTTGCAGCAACTTGGATGGAAATGAACACCATTATCCCAAGTGAGTTATCTCAGAAATGGAAAAGCAAAAACCATATGTTCTTACTTATATGTGGGTGCTAAACGAGGAGTATATATGGTCATAAAGTGGTGTAAGAGGCACTGGAAACTAGGAAAGGAGGAGGAAAAGAGGGGGCGGGAGGAATACAAAATACCTATTGGGTACAATGTACACTATTCTGTGATGGGTATACTAAAATCTCTGATAGCAGGTCAGCATTATGTAATTCATCCATGTTAAAAAACCATTTTTATTCCTTACATCTATTGAGATTTAAAAAATGTGTGTAATAAATACCCTTCAACATCTTGTGGAAATAGTATATCAAAGAATAATTTTGAAGACATATTGGTTAATTGTCTCTGTGATCTGCATTTGAGAATTGAAATGGCCTAAAATCTCAGGTTCAATTAGAATTCTATTAGAGGAATTCAAAGGGTGTTCATTTACTTTGATCAGCCTCAATTGCAAAGTTACATGATTTCTAGGCAAAAATTTACATCAAAGGTTGGCCTCTTATTGAGCAAATTCACTTGTTAGCAAATCTCTTTGTTTTATTATTCTGAATTGATAAATATCTTTTAATTAATTTTCTCCAATTCATTGATTGTGTGGTTAATATTCTAATGTTGATTGTGTGCTAATTATTTTACTATTGATTGTGTCATTTAATGTTTTAATATATTTTGGTAATTTCTCATAGAACAGTTTTTATAGGACACACTTAGAAGTCCAACGGTTAATGTTACCCTGGTTTGTTTTTATTCATATCACGTCCTGCAGCTGGTGATTTAATTCATTATACTCTTTTTTCCCAAAATGTTAATTCCTAAAAATTTGGTTTGATTGAAACAATCTGAGAAAATACATGTGAAGGAGGTTTGCAGAGTATAAAGCTCTCTACAAAGGTGAAGTGGTATTTGTATGAACGGGCTCAGTAGTTCTTTTATTGAGTACCTGTGATGTATCACACACTGTGCCAGGTACTAGGGCTGCAAAAGGAAATCACTTGATTCCTGCACTTGGGATACTCAGAGTCTGGGGACAGGGCAGGCAGAGTGGGACACAATTAGTAAACAGTTGTGATAAGTGAGGTGATGTTGGTTTTGCAGAACACAATGGGAGCTCACGAGAGAACTGTCCAGTCAGAGGAGGGTTAGCATGAAGACGCTGTCTAGAAGGACTGATCCCTGAGCAGTGAGTCCATGCTTAGATAGAAAATCTTGATGGTCACCACCTGAGGCTTGAGAATAATTAGGATACAGGGCAGATGCCTATGAAAAGGTGCACAAATCTCTTTTGAAAACTAGTAATCAGGAGGCTACCAATGAGAACAATAAATTATTTTCATTATATTAGACAATATATATATATATATGTTTGAGACGGAGCCTCAAGCTGTCCCCCTGGGTAGAGTGCCATGGCATCACGCTCACAGCAACCTCCAACTCCTGGGCTCAAGCAAGTCTCTTGCCTCAGCCTCCCAAGTAGCTGGGACTACAGGTGCCCGCCACAATGCCCGGCCATTTTTTGGTTGCAGCCATCATTGTTGTTT
>CAUYTI010130194.1:0-25690 GCA_963575145.1 Galago senegalensis
TCTGACTCTTCCAACCCTGAAATAAGTAAGAAACAAAGCTCTGTTGTGTTAGGTCACTGATAATTGGGGGTCATTTTTTACCATGGTATAGCATGTCTTATACTAACTAGTGAAGTGGACAATAATACTAGCAGCAAATATTTATTGATTCCTTCCTGAATTAAATGCTTAGGCATTGGACTAGATGCTGCACATGCAATATCTTAATTAGTCCTTAAAAGAATTCTATCAGATAAGTACTATTATTTTACCTCTTTCAAAGATGAGGTTTAGAGTGGTTAGCTCATGTGCCTTGGTTCACAGTAGGTGGTAGAGCTACGTAGTCTGATGCCAAAACTAATACAGATTTCTTTTCTTTCTTTTATTCTACATTGTCTTTCTGAGACTTTCTTTCATCATCTGTAAAAGTGAGTGTCAACTCTAAAGGTCAAATATTAATTGTATAAAGAGACAGTTTTGATCAATTAAAAAAAATTTTTTTTGAGACAGATTCTCACTCTGTGACCCTGGGTAGAGTGCCATGGTATCTCTTGAGTTTAAGTGATCCTTGCCTCAACCTCCTGAGGAGCTGAGCTACAGGCACCTTCCAACAACACTGGCTAGTTTTTTTCTATTTTTTTCATTTTATTTTTATTTTCATTATTTCTATTGATTTATTTAAGACAGAGGCTCAGTTTGTCACCCTTGACACTGCACCTGGCCTTTTTTTTTTCTATTTTTAGTAGAGATGGTCTTGCTCTTGCTCAGGCTAGACTCATGAGCTTCAGGGATCCATCTGCCTCAGCCTCCCACAGTGCTCAGATTACAGGTGTGAGCCACTGCACCCAGCCTGAATCAATTTTAAATTATTTGAATCAGTTTGAGGTTGTATGGAGAAATGTGCAATGGATTAATCCACTTAAACCAGTCTGTACCAGCTTAATGTAGTTAGAATCAATTTTAGCTGGATTCTACCTACCGGCATAGATGATGCAGAATACCTTTGTACTTTTTTTTTTTTTTTTGTAGAGACAGCGTCTCACTCTATCTCCTTTAGGGGAGTGCCGTGACATCACACAGCTCACAGCAACCTCCAGCTCCTGGGCTTAGATGATTCCCCTGCCTCAGCCCCCTGAGTAGCTGGGACTACAGACACCCTCCACAATGCTCGGCTATTTTTTTGTTGCAGTTTGTCCGGGGCCAGATTCGAACCCGCCACCCTCGGGATATGGGGCCGGCGCCCTTCCCACTGAGCCACAGGTGCCACCCCTTTGTACTTGTTTTGCTAACACTGTTTCAGAAATATTGGCTGTTAGATATTTAATGCAATAAAATTATACTCTTAGGTTACCAAGAGGTTTAATCAGCAATGATTAACTGGCTAGAAAATCATTTGGGCATTTTAAACATTCCTAACATGGCAACCCCACCCCATCCCCTGCCCCCTGCCCAACATTTCCTCCCAATTACTACCTCCTTCATTTTTTCCAAAGATAAGTACTTATTTTCACTTAAAATGCCACAAATATTTTGATTGATTGATTGATTGGTTGATTTTTGTGACAGAGTCTCAAGCTGTCACTCTGTGTACAGTGCTATGGCGTCATAGCTCACAGCAACCTCCAATTCTTGGGCTCAAGTGATCCTCTTGCTTCAGTATTTGTATTTTTAGTAGAGACGGGAGTCTTGCCTTTTGCTGAGGCTGGTCTTGAACCCATGAGCTCAAGCTATCCACCCACCTCGGCCTTCCAGAGTGCTAGGATTACTGGTGTAAACTGCTGTACCCAGCCACTTTGACCTTTTAGGAAAATGAAATCACACATCATGTACTCGTGTGTCTATCTTCATTGATTCAACAAGATGTATGCTAGATTTACTCATATTATTGTAAATAATGAAATTATTCATACATTTTTAATGTATAGTATTTCAGTGTATTCACATGCTATAATTTATTTATAAACAGCACTATTAATAGATACTGGGTTGTTTCCAGTCTGGGTTTTTTACAATAATGCTGCTATGAATCTTTTCCATAAGATTTTTGTTATACACATGTAACATGTCACTATAGGTAGGCATGAAATTGGTAGATCATACATAGTAGTATGGGCATAATTTATGTCCAAAATTTTCCAAAGTAGTTTACCAGTTTTCCTACCAAACATCAAGATACAAAAGTTCAAGTGTTGTAGAGCACTACAAATCTCCAGCATTTGGTATTTCCAGTCTTCTTGATTTTAGCTAGTCTGATGTGTCTGTGGTGTTAACGCCTTATGGTTGGAATGTATATTTTTCTGAATATCAATAAAATTGAGCAGCTTTTTGCATTTTTTTCTTTTTGAGACAGACTCTCAAGTTGTCACCCTGGGTAAAGTGTCATAGCACCATAGCTCACAACCTCCAAATCTTGGGTTCAAGTGATCCTCTTGCCTCAGTTTTTCTATTTTTAGTAGTGACAGGGGTCTGAACCCATTTGCATTGGTGGTTGATGATTTCATTAGTAAAAGAGAATTTGGATTGGTACAGGTGAGGGGTGGGGGCTCCTGAGCTCAAGCAGTCCACGTGCCTCAGCCTCCCAGAGTACTAGGATTACAGCCTTTTTGCATATTTATTGGCTGTTTTGTTTTTCTCTTTTGTGAAGTACATTTTCAAGTTTCTTACCATACTCCTACTGGATCATGCATTTTTGTAATTGATTTGTAGTTCTTTTCATACTACTGCTAAGATCCCTTTGTCTATTATATGACTTCAAAATAGATTTTTCTTTTCTTTTTTTTTTTTTTTTTTTAGACAGAGCCTCAAGCTGAGCCCCTGGGTAGAGTGCCATAGCTTCACTGCTCACAGCAACCTCCAACTCCTGGGCTCAAGCGAGTCTCCTGCCTCAGCCTCCCAAGTAGCTGGGACCACAGGCTCCCACCACAACACCCAGCTATTTTTTGGTTGCAGCCATTATTGTTGTTTGGCGTGTCTGAGCTGGATTCAAACCGGCCACCTTAGGTATACATGGCTGGCGCCTTAGGGCTTGAGCCACAGGCACTGAGCCAAAATAGATTTTTCTTGAGAGGGCCAGACTAGCTCCATTTTGTTGTTTACTGCACAAGCTTCATTCCTAGCCCTTCACCCCAACCTCTGCCAGTAAAACCTGCAGGACCACTCCCTGCTGCCTCCCCCACCCCTGTTTCCACAGCCATTGTGAACCATAAACTGAGTCACCTTAGGCAAACAGCTGCCATAATAAACAATAAGTTTCTATTACCTTGAAATACAGGTATTTCCCTACAGCTACCTAATCAGGCTGCACCAACTCTAGCCCCCAGTTAAGAGACCCCTCACCCCTCACCTGAACCAATCCAAATTCTCCTTTACTAATGAAATCATCAACCACCAATGCAAATCCTTCTTTACTAATGAAATCACCAACCACCAATCAAGAGTGTACTCCTAACGGACCCTACCCTTCTTGCTTTCTGTATGCTATAAAAACTTGCTCTACCCCATGCTCAGAGCTCTTCATCGGTGTGTACACCAGGGGAATCTAGGCCCAAGCTTCCCGGGCCTGAATAAAACTCACCTCGTGCTTTTTACATCGGAGTGTGTCTCGGATTGTTTGCTGGGGCCACTTTGGGGGAATTTCGGTGGTAACATTCTTATATAGAGTTTGCTTTTATTCATGCTTAGGTGTCTTTCAATGATCATTTCTTGTTTTAATGTTGCCCAATTTAGCAATCCTTTCCATTATGCTTGATGAATATGAGTCCTTTTGAAGAATTTTTCCCTATTCCTGTCTATTAAAATTATTTTCTGTACTTTTTCTTAGATGTTTATATTGTTTCATTTTTCCTTTTTTTCTTTTGCATTTAGATCTACCATCCACCTGGAATAAGTTTTTATGTCTAGTGTGTGATAAAAGTTCAATTTTATTTTTTTCAAAATATATTAGGAAAAGTGGAGTTTTGTTGTTGTTGTTTTCTTTTTACCAGGCCCAGGCCAGGTTTGAAACCACCAGTCCTGTGCACAAGGCAGGTGCTCTAAACACTGAGCTCAGGCACCCCGCCCCAGTTATTTTTTTTTCCATGTGGATATCTAATTACTGCAGTGGCACCCCCATCATAAATAAACTATGTATATTCATAGTTCCATTTCTGCATACTCCAATTTTTTTTTTTTTTGAGACAGAATCTCACTCTGTTGTCCTGGGTAGAGTGCCCTGGTGTCATAGCTCACATCAACCTCAAACTCATGGACTCAAGCAATCCTCTTGCCTCAGACTCCAAAGTAGCTGAGACTACAGGAGGCCACCACCACACCTGACTAATTTTTCTATTATTTTCGTAGAGACAGGGTTTCACTATTGCTCAGGTTGATCTCGAACTCCTGATTGCATGGGCTCCAGCAATCCATCTGCCTCAGCCTCCCAGATTGCTAGGATTACAGGAATGAGGCACCATGTCCAGCTTGTTTATAAACTTTTATTAAAATTAGTTTTTCCAGCTCAGCACCTGTAGCATAGTGGTTACAGTGCCAGCCACATTCACCAAAGGTAACAGGTTCAAACCCAGCCTGGGCCAGCTAAACAACTGCAACAAAAAAGTAGCTGGGCATTGTGGTGGGCACATGTAGTCTCATCTACTTGGGAGGCTGAGACAGGAGAATCACTTAAGCCCAAGACAAGGAGGTTGCTGTGAGCTGTGATGCCATAGCACCCTACCGAGGGCAACATAGTGAGACTCTGCCTCAAAATAAAATAAAATAGTTTTTCCATTCATAAGATACTAAAACAAAGTTAAACCAGCCTCAGATGGACATCTGATCTTTGATAAATCAAACAAAACCATATACTGGGAAAGAATCCCTACTGGGCAGTGCCTGTGGCTCAAGGAGTAGTGGCGCCAGCCCCATATACTGGAGTTGGTGGGTTCAAATCCAGCCCAGGCCAAAAACTGCAAAAAAAAAAAAAAAAAAAAAAAAAGAAAGAAAGAAAGGACAGGTGAGGTGGCTCATGCCTGTAATCCCAGCCCTCTGGGAGGTGGATTTCTCTGAGACTAGCCTGAGCAAAAGAGAGACCCCATCTATACCAAAAACATAAAAAGTACCTCCCAGCCACTGGGGAGGCTGAAGCAGGAAGATCTCTTGAGCTCAGGAATCTGAGGTTACTGTGATAATGCCACAGAACTCTACCCAGGCTGAGAGTGAGACTCTATCTTAAAAACAAAACAACCCAAGAATGGAACTGCAAGCATCCGATGTACTCAATACTAATATGAAACTAGTAGATGAGAAATTACACACCCACATGAAAGAAAAACACCAATTCTAGAAGGAAGAAGAGGGGAAGAGGTTTGGTAAGCTCTCAGCTACTAGGTAGAAAGTAGAGGTATGTGGCACACCCCCTATGTGAAGGGCTCAATTACAAGTTGGACTTTACTTAACAAACACAGCAATGTAACCTAATCATATATACCCTTATATTAATCTGAAATAAACATATCAATATTAGTTTCTAGCAAACTATCATAGAAATCAACTGTCTTGTATATAACAAATAATGTAAAGTGTGTTAATTAACTTTATTGGAAACATTGACTAATTAAGCATAGAGACAAATGGCAATATTGACCAGTACAGACATAATATACATTGTTTTTAAATATAAAAAAATTCAAATTGTAATGTTAGGCCTTAAAAATGTCATTAAGTCCATGAAAGCAGAATCACAACTGGCCATCTTTTTTAGGCACTCTGAAATGACAAAACTACCAAAGTGTAACCAAAAAGTAATTGGGGCCACATGCAAATTAAGTATAAGACTCTTTAGTTAACTTCTAGATTAAATGGAAAATCTACATTCACCTTATTTTTATAAAATAAATGATCTATTAAGGAGAAAAGAGGGTCATTCCACATTGTGAGGGTGTATAAAATGCCTCTCAGGTGAGGGAATCTTCTACAAATGGAACTTTATCCAGGAAGTAAGAACAACATAACTTAAATATTATGCCCTCGTATTAATTTGCATAAAGTTTAAAAAATCATGGAAAATGTAAATATAAATATACATATTTGAAGACAAGGATGAGAAGAAATAAAATATCTGTAGTGGTTTCCCTAAAATATATAAACATAAAGAAAATTATGAGAAAAAAGACTTGTATATTTATAAAATAAAAAAGCTAGGCATGAATTCTTAAATTTATTGATGTGGTATACCAATAAAAGATGAATAAATAAATATAATAAAAAATAATAGCCATAACACCATAACACCACCAAAGCTTAAAATCATTGTGAGAGAAAGAAAAATAATCTAAAAAGACAGAGCAAAATTTTCACAAATTGTATACAAGAAAAACTTGTATCCAAGAAGTGTTGAGTTTTTGTTGTTGCCATTGTTTGTTTGATTGCTTTTGAGGCAGAATCTTGCTCTGTCACACTGGATAGAGTGCCAGGGTATCATAGTTCACAGCAACTTCAAACTCTTGGGCTCAAATGATCCTCTTGCCCCAGCCTCTCAAGTAGCTGGGACTACAGGCACCTACTTCAATGCCTGGATATTTTTAGACAGGGTCTATCTCTTGCTCAGGCTGGTGCCAAGTTCCTAAATTCAAGCAATCTACCAGCCTTGGCCTCCCAGAGTACTAAGATTACAGGTGTGAGCCACCATGCCCAGCCAGATATTGAGTGTTAAATGAATATATATTTAACCTACAATAATAAAATATCTTTCAGGTAAAATATCTTCAATAAATAAGTGTAAATTGAAATATTTTTAAAAGTAATGATAATGATAGATTTATTAAGGTAGTTATTTTTATTTATTGATTTTATTTATTTTGAGACACAATCTCACTCTGTTGCCCTGGGTAGAGTGCCATGGAGTCATAGTTCACAGCAACCTCAAACTCCCGGGCTCAAGTGATCCTCTTGCCTCAGCCTCCCAAGTAGCTAGGACTACAGGCACCTGCCAAAACACCTGGCTAATTATTTTCCATTTTCTGTAGAGACAGGGTCTTGCTCTTGCTCAGGGTAGTCTTGAACTCCTGGGCTCAAGGGATTCACCCATCTCAGCTTCAATGAGTCCTAGGATTACAGGGGTGAACCACCACACCTGGCCCAAGATTTATTTGATTTTATTTAGATTTATTTAGATTTATTTTTGATTTATTTATTTATTTTCATTTATTTTGATTTATTTTTGAATAAGAGCCTCTTATGCATACACTCTTAGAAGAAAGAAATTTTTCTTATGTAAATTTCAGAGTACCAGAAATCAAGAGTGAAATGTTTGAAGTGAGCATATTAAGTTATAATTATGGTGGACACAAAATTAAATGAAATTTAACAGTTTGCTAGCATTAATTCTAATATATTCTAACTCCACATATTTTACATAAATCAAATAAATTCTGTACTTCTTGATTAATTTAACCGACAGGCAGAAAAATATTATTCAGAAAATTTTTCATCATTAGCTTATTAAAAATCGAAGACACTTTTGTTGCATATCTTGCAGGATGTTGACCATTTTCTTATCAGAACTGATTAGCACCAAAGGACTAACAGTAGCATAGACATTGACCACAAGTGTCTGGACATTTAGGATCATTGGGTCATTTGCCTGCCATAAGGCTGAGGAGAATGAGATGATGAAGTCCAGCCAGTACATGACCACAAAGAAACTCGCCAGCAGCAGGATGATCTGAGTGGCTCTTTTTTCTGGAGTGGTTCTTTGGGAGAGGCTGGTACTGTGAAGGTGTTTGTATTGTCTCTGGTGTCTGGACAAGAGAATCACCATGTATGTGCTTGAGAGCAACATAATTCCTATGCAGGAAATATCCCTGGATGTTGTAAGAGTGAAAAAAAGACCCCTAATGATGGGGTTCATGGAGATTAGTGAGCAGTATTTGTTTATCTTTAGTAGATTTTGGGTCGTATTGGAGTAAGCTGCGGTGTAGAAGATCACATTACAACTGGAAGACAAACTGAGGGACCATAGGAAAAAGAAAACACATGCAATATAATTCTTGGATTTATGTTTAAATCTTGCCGACCAGGAAGTTGTAGGGCTGATAGTGACGGCCTGGAACACACTCAGGATGCAGGTGGTAAAAAAGGAGAGTCCCCTCATCACCCTGTTCATGTAGAAATATGCCTTACACTTAAAGTCAGTCTGACAACCCAGTAATTCAAACAGGTCTGGAGATGCCAAAACCAGTAGAGTAAGTAGCATCATGATGTGGACAAAGGCCAAGTGACAGGTTATCATGTTGATGGGCCTAGGTGTGACATCCAGAAGGAGTGTGGAGATTTGGAAGTAAAGAAGAAAAGTATTTGCTGAGATTCCAAGGCCAAATTGGAAAAACATGATTTTATTTAAAACAAGATAAGTAGAAAATGACATCATTAATGACATAAAGAAACACTATTTTGTTTACCTGAAAAAAAGTAGACTTCATATTATCACTGTTCTTTCTTGGGTAGTCAAAATACCAGCCATCATAATTACACATTTGCTAAGCTTAAAGCTCACTGATAGAGTCTATCAACAGCAGACTGGAACAAGAAGAGAAAAGAACCAGTGAGCTTAAAAACAATCCATTTGAAATGTGCCATCAGAGGACAAAAACTAAAACAATTTAAAGGAATGAAGACCACATATAAGATATAGAAAATTATCTCAAAAGCTTAAATCTAAAAAATGATTGATGTTCAAGAGGAGGTAAGAAAGAGCAGAGAGCAGAACACTTATGCATAGCCATAACAACAGGAAACTTTCCAAAATGTGGGAAAGATAAAAATATGCAAATACACATGAAAGCTATATTAATTAGTTTGAGCATTCCAAATTGTACAAAAAATCAACACATTGTACCTCACAAATGCATAAATGTACTCATGATCTATGCGTGTATGAGACCTAATAAGAGGAAAAAATATATATGAAAGTACAGGAAGTTCAAACTATCTGAGCTTAAACCCAAATAAGCCTATCCCAAGGCATATAAAACCCAAATTTTCAGTGGTGAAATACAAAGAATGAATGCATCTTTTTTTTTTTTTTTTTTTTTTTTTGAGACAGAGCCTCAAACTAACCCCCTGGGTATCTTGCCTGGCATCACAGCTCACAGCAACCTCCAACTCCTGGGCTCAAGTGAGTCTTCTGCCTCAGCCTCCCAAGTTGCTGGGACCACAGGCACCTGCCACAGCACCTGGCTATTTTTTGGTTGCAGCCGTCATTGTTGTTTTGGCAGGCCCGGACTGCATTCGAACCCACCACCTTAGGTGTATGTGGCTGCCGCCTTAGCCGCTTGAGCAACAGGCGCTGAGCCCAAAGAATGAATCTTAAAAAACGGTAAGATAAAAGAAGTAAATAACCTATAAAAGAGCTAAAATTTGACAACAAGCTTTTCAGTAGAAATCATACAGACAAGAAAGGGGTCCTAGACAAATAAATGCTGAGAGAATTTTTCACCACAGGACATGTCCTCCTAAAAATGCTAGACTTCTTCAATCTGAAAGAAAAAATATGTAATGTACAAAACAATTAAATGTGTACTATAAAATTAAATAAATCATTAATAACTATTATGTGCAAATATAAGCCAACAAATTGGAAAATCTAGAAAGAATAGATAATTCTTATACACATAAATCCTACCAATATTGAACAAAGAAAAGGTTTTCTAAAATCTCAATAAACCAATAACAAGTAAAAAAATACTCTTTACTACAAAATCTCTCATCAAAAAAATCCCCAAGACTTCACAGCTAGCTTCATTGATGAATATTACCAAATATTTAAAGAAGTAAAACCAATTGTACTCAAACTCTTCACAAAATTGAGGAGGATGGAATACTTCCAGACTCATTCTATGAGGCCAGCATTACTCTAACAGTAAAACAAAACAAAAACACAATAGCAGCAGCAACAGCAAAGCCCTATAGGACATTATCAATAATGAACATAGATATAAATTCTATGTTCAATAAAACCTCAGTAAAATGTTAGTAGACCAAATTTCATAACACATAAAAAATATAATTCACCATGATCGAGTGGGATTCATGTCTGGAAGGTTAAAATGGTTTGGCATACACAACTTAGTAAGCATGTTACATCACATTAACAGAACCAAGATACATATATATAATTGCTTCAATGGAGGCCAAAATGATAAAATTTAACATCCCGTTATAATGAAGCCCTCATCAAACTAGGTGTAAAATAGACATACATTAAATTTAAAAGGCACATGCGACAAACCACAGTAAGATTGAACTAAACGGGAAAAAAATGAACGCCTTTCAGAAATGTGAGAAGGTGAACAAGTTTACCACTTGTTTGGGGAGGGTTTTACTGTTTGTTTGTTTGTTTGTTTGTTTTTGTTTTTGTTTTTTGAGACAGAGTCTCAGTTTGTCACCCTCGGTAGAGTTCTGTAGTGTCACAGCTCACAGCAACCTCAAACTCTTGGGCTTAAGTGGTTCTCTTGCCTCAACCGCCTGAGTAGCTGACACTACAGGCACCTGACACAATGCCCAGCTATTTTTCGGTTGTAGCTGTCATTGTTGTTCAGCAGGCCTGGGACAGGTTTGAACCCACCAGCCCCTGTATATGTTGCTGGCACCCTAACCACTGACCTACTGGTGCTGAGACAAGTTTTTTTGTATTTTTGTTTTTTGAGATAAAGTCTCACTCTGTCACCTTTGGTAGAGTGCTGTGGAGTCATCATAGCTGACAGAAACCTTAGTCTCTTGGGCCCATGAGATCCTCTTGCCTCAGTCTCATTATAGGCTCTGACTATAGGTGTTCACCACAATGCCCGACTAGTTTTCCTGTTTTTAGTACAGATGGAATCGCACTCTTCCTCACTCTTGCTCAGGCTGGTCTCCAACTCTGGAGCTCAAGCAATGCCTCCTCCTTGGCCTCCCACAGTGTAAGAATTACAGGCATTAGTCACTGCACCCAGGTCAAGCTCACCACTTTTATTCAATATAGGACTGGAACTCCTAGTGACTAGTAAGTCAAGAGAAAGAAATAAAGGGCCTCAGGATGGGAAAGAAGAAGTCAATTACACTTGTTCTCAGAGTATATGATTTTATAGGTAGAAAAACCTAAAATCACTACCAAACAGTGATCCCTGATAAGCAAATGTAGTAAAGTACCAGGGCACAAAATCAACAACAATAATTGGTAGCACTTATGTATGCTGACAGGCAACAATCTGAAAAAAATTAAAGAAAGGAATTCCATTTGCAATAATTAAAAAAGTATAAAATACCTAAAAGAAGAGACAAGATGACTAATCAGACAATCAGTTCCCAGATTGTCTCAGAAAGAAGGGGAAATTTTACATGAAAAAGAATGAATAAACATAGATTGGGTGTAATTCTGAGAGAAAAGTGCCAGAATCTATCAGAGATTCCACAAGAAGTTGCCTAGGAGAATAAAATCTGCAAGATACCAGCAGAGTTCAATCCCCGGGGCTCAGACTTCAGCAGAAATGGAGGGGAGTGGTCTGTTTCTCCCTTCCTCACACTTCTGGCAGTCAGCAGGCTCCAAAGCTGCTGGAGAACGTTTCCACCCTTACAAGCACAAAAGCTACGGCTGCCAGTGAACTGGGAATTTTTGAGGACAAAGTACAGGTTGCCAGTGTCCTTGGAGTCACTTCTTATGACCACAGACTCAAGTTGAGATAGCAGGTGTCATATTGCTTGTCCAGACTCCATGCATCTGGAAGTGAAAAGACGATCATGGGGCTTCAGCCCCTTAGTTTTCATCCTGCTCCTTTCTACACAAACATTTTCCAACACTGGCCCAGACTGCAGGAGCTACAGGGGGCTGGTGGGTCCCAGGGGATCTGCATGACCATAGGGTCTGGATATTCTAGTGGGCTTCCTTCCAGAGAGAGGAGCAGAGAAAACAGTGCTTTCCTCCATTTATACTGGACTCTTTTACTCCCCATCTCCTCTTCCCCTCACAACTGCCAAAAGAAGTTAATGAGCAGAGGCTCCAGGGACAGGTGCTTCCCCTCTGTGGGTGCAACTCCCACACGGAGGCTTCCAGAGACTGAGGCTCAAACCTCTTCTCTTATAGACCTGCAGTGAACTAAGGGGTGCTCTGACCGTGAGCCCTGGCTTGCCATCTCTCCTGGGTACTGCTTACTCCCTCAGAGCAAAGCATAGAGACTTAAACCCGCCTGAGCACCTCACAGGCAACTTGGGATGCTTCTCCCTGGCAGTCAGGGGCTGATACTCAGGGAACAGGGGGCAGACTTCCAGGCCTAATCTGTACCCCTAAGACTCAGTTGTGTTGTTTAGGTACACGGAGGAGAGAGTTGGGAACTCATCTTGGAGGCAAGAAAGCTCACGTGGGCAGAACAGAAAAGAGACTGCACTGTGAGGTCCGGGCTGTGACACATTTGTGGAACAACCCTCCACCCACAGGAAGGCCATAATGTCAGTCAAGGGTGGGATTGAGACAAGAAACCTCCCAGCCCATAGCACCATCATCAGGAAGCTCAGCTAGTTTGACCTCCTGCCTATGGGTAGGTGCCAGAGAGTGATTTCAGATCACGGGAAAGGGGGGAAGAGGGAAAGCCCTGCCTGAAAGGCAGATAGTAAATCCCAGATGGCTCCTCCCCTACAAGCAGAATTTCAGGCAGGGGTAGGGCATTTCAGCCCTTCTGTGCATCTTTCCCCAGAAGCCTGACCTTGATCCCTGCTGAAAACAGCTACCTTGCCATCTTTTGTGGGGCCTGAAGGCAGGCTCACCCAGCGCAGCCCCACACAGCCTCACTCCCTCACTCACCTCTTCTATGGTGAAGAAAAACAACTCAGCACCTGGGGCATTCCAGTGCTTCTCTAGAGGGGTCATAGCCTGTCACAGGTCCCCAGAACCACACTGAAGATCAATCCCTCTGGCGAGTACCACCTACTGACAGGAAGGTCAATTTGCATATCCCTTTATAACACTTACTGACCTGATCACACAGAGTGTGGTTGATTCTTACCCACAAGTACAATTTATTGTCTCAAAAATTTAACTGGTTGTGGTGCCTGTGGCTCAGTGGGTAGGGTGCCAACCCCATATACCAAGGGTGGTAGGTTTGAACCGGGCCCCAGCCAAACTGCAACAACAAAAAAACAAATAGCCAGGTGTTTTGGCAGATGCCTGTAGTCCCAGCTACTCAGGAGGCTTAGGCAAGAGAATCCGCTAAGCCCAAGAGTTGGAGGTTGCTGTGAGCTGTGATGCCAGGACATTCTACCAAGGGCGATAAAGTGAGACTGTTTCAAAAAAAAAAAAAAAAACGAAATTTAACTGGGTGAGCCAATACTGTTAACAGGACGTTAGTGCTAAGGAAATAGAAAGGATTTCAAAGGCTCCACCCACCGTCTTCAGGGAGAGACAGGGAATCTGCTCACAAACACACCTCACCACTGCCATAGGTACGCACAGTTAGAGGGGAGGAGACCACCACCAAAAGAATATTCATAACCAGGGCATTCGTCCAAAACCTAGACCACCATCAAACACCCACAAGACAAGCTGGAAGTTCTTAACCAACATATGCTGAAGATACATTCTTACAAGTGAGAGGGAGAAAGGCCCCATCTAAATAAAAGAAAATCCAAAAAGAAGTGACAGCTGCTCCATGTGGGAAGGAATCAGCAAAAGAACTCCAGAAGTGTGAAACCCAAATGCTCTTTAGTACAACAATGAATTAATAAACTGGTATATGTATACCAGGCAATATTATACAACCACAAAAGGAGATTTTGTACATTTTGTAACATTCTGGATAGAATTGGAGACCATTCTCCTCAGTGAAAAATCTTAAGGATGGAAAAACAGGTAGCCTCTGTGGCTCAAAGGAGTAGGGCGCCGGCCCCATATGCCAGAGGTGGTGGGTTCAAACCCAGCCCGGCCAAAAAAAAAAAAAAAAAAAGAGAGAGAGAGAATGGAAAAAAAAATACAGGTACTCAGTTTTAAATGGAAATAGGTAGATTAACACCTATACGTTCACATGAGAGAAAAAAAATCAATGAATTTCGTGGAGGAGGAGAAGAGAAAGGGGATAAGTAAATTCCCACTGCGGGGGCACATGGCATGGGTATATCACACACGTCCCAGGTGAAGCACACACGTACAACTAGGACTGTAACCCCACAAAAGCAAATTATGTAACCTAATTGTATGTACCCCCATAATCATCTAATCATTTCTAAAAGTCAAAAAACAACAGATGCTATACGTATGCAGAGGGAAAAGGACGCTTGCACACTGTTGATGGGACTGCAAATTAATTGGTGAGACTTCACTTTGGAAACAGTGTGAAGATTCCTAAAAAACTAGAAGTAGATCTAACATTCAATCCTACAATTCCAATACTGGGCATCTACCAAAAGGAAAATAAACTGGTTCACCAAAAACACACTTGTATTTGCACCACAATTCACAGTGACAAAGATGTGCAACTAACCCAACAGTGCATCTGTTCATGAGTGGGTTAACACAATATGGTATATGTACGCCATGGAATATTACTCAGCCATTAAAAAGATGAATTAAGGCCAGGTACAGTGGCTAATGCCTGCGATCCCAGCACTCTGGGAGGATGAGGCGGGTGGATTGTCTGAGCTCGCAGGTTTGAGACCAGCCTGAACCAGAACAAGACCTCGTTTTCAAAATACCTTGGCGTTGTGGTGGGCACCTGTAGTCCCAGCTAGTTGGGAGGCTGAGGCAAGAGAACTCCTTGAGCCCCAGAGTTTGAGGTTGCTGTCAGCTGTGACACTATGGCACTCTACCAAGGGTGACAAAGGGAAACTCTGTCTCAAATAAATAAATAAATAAAGGATGAATTAATGTATTTTGAAACAATTTAGATGTAATTTGGGGTCATCTTCCTAAGTGAAGTATCTAAAGAACGGATAAACAAGAGCCACGTGTATTCCTTATTAAACTGGAAGGGAGCGGTGACCACACACGTGCACAGGGGGAAGTACCACTGTGTGGAAACCAAGCAGGCAGGAAGGGAAGAGGATAGTGCTGCAACCCACCTGGCAGGGAGGATCAACACGGGCACACGCGCAGACCTCGCTCACGTTTCAAATTGATCCATGTAACCAAAAACATTTATACTCTGTGAGAATTTGAATTTTAAAAAAGAAATATCATAAAATGTCTAAAACTCAATTTCACCACAGAAATAAAATATCTATACAAACACTAAAACACTGATGAAATGAATTAAAGAGGAAACAAAATAACAGAAATATATTCTATGCTCATGAATTGGAAGAATTAACATTGTGTGGGACAGAATGGAGAACACAGATTTACACGCACGCTTTCAAGGTTAATTCATCTTCAACAACAGTGCTAAGAACACACAGTAAAGAAGCAACAGTCTCTTCAACAGTGATGATGGGATTACTGGAGAGCTTGATGCAGAACAATGAGCTAGACCTCTGTCTCCTACCTGCACAAGAATTGAATCAAAAAGGACTAAAGTCTTACGTCCAACACCTAAAACTATAGAACTATTAGTAAAGTTTCCAGGATATTGGCCTGGGTGAAAATTTCTTGCATAAGACACCAAAAGCACAGGCAACCAAAGTACAAATAGACAAATGGGATTACATCAAGCTAAAAAGCTTCTGCACAATAAAGAAAATAATCAAGAGAGTGAAATGGCAACCCTGGAATGGGAGGGAATATTTGCCAACTACTCATCTGAAAAGGGATCAAGAACCAGAGTATATAAGGAGTGCAAACCAATAAAAGATAAATAAGTAAATAATTCCATTAAAGATCAGCAAAATATCTCAATAGACACTTATCAAATGAATATATAGAAATGGCCAACAGGTATCTAAAAAATGCTCACCACCGCTAATCAGAAAATACAAATTAAAGCAACACTAAAATATTACCTCTTGTTAAAATCCTGTTACGAAAAACACAGGAAATCATAGGTGTTGGGAAGGATGTGGGGAAACTAGAGCCTTGTGCGCTATTTGGGGGAATGTAAATTAATACAACCAGTGCACAGAGGAGTGTGCAGGTTCTTCAAAAACTAAAAACACAGCGACCATGTGATGCAGCAATGATGCTGTTGGAGGGTGAAACAGAAAGGAAATCAGTACACTGAAAATGTATCTGTATTTGTATATTTATTGCACCATTATTCACAATAGCCAAATTTGAAATCAGCCTGAGTGCCCATCAATGGATGAACGGTTTTAAAGATGTGCTATATATTCACAATGGAATATTATTTATCCATAAAATGAATGAAATTCTGTCATCTGTCAAGTGAAATAAGCCAAGAACAGAAAAACAAATATCACATATTCTCAGTCATCTGAGTTTTTTAAAAAGAGATCTCAAAAGATTGATTATCAGAAACTGCAAAGGGTTTCCAGGAGGAGAGATGAAGAGATGTTGATTGATGGGTACAAATACTTGATTTGATTAAAGAAATAAGACTACAGGGATGAGCAGGGTGACTGCTGTTTGCAATATTGTATTGTACATTTCAAATTAGTTAGAAAAGAGCAATTCAAATGTTTCTACCAAGTACACAGATTTGGCCATTACAAGTTATATGTGTATGTGGTAAATTATCACACGTACCCTGAAACTATGTACGTCAATTTTGGATTAATAAAAATTAGCTTTAAAAAAACAAACAAGTATCATTGGAGGTCTGACTCCACCACAAAAATATTTGGCAGTGGGGTGTGAGGGTGAATTGTGACACAAATGAACCACATAAGGGCCTAAGCAAGCAGTTACACAGCGAGACTGTCACCACGCAGGTTGTGCAAGCAGAATTCTGAGCCGTAGGAAAGAAAGAAGTGACACAGGTGATCTCTCTCTCAGACATTGGAAGACATAGAACGAAGGTCTATTTGTAAACAAAGAAGAGGACTTTTACCAGAAACAGAATTGTTTTGCACCTCGATCTTGGTTTTGGCAGCCTTCAAATTTCTGTTGCCAAAAAGAAAAAGAAAAACAAAAGTACCAGGTAATTCTAGGGCTTTGGGAGGCTGAGGCCAGTGGAATGGTTGAGTTCAGGAGTTCAAGACCAGCCTGAGCAAGAGTGAGATCCTCTCTCTACTAAAAATAGAAAAACTAGCCAGGTGTTGTGGCAGGCACCTGTAGTTCCAGCTACTTGGGAGGCTGAGGCAAGACAATCACTTACGCCCAAGAGTTAGAGGTTACTGTGAGCTGTGATGCTAAGGCACGCTACAGAGGGTGACATCATGAGACTGTCTCAAAAACAAACAAACAAACAGCAAAATTAAAAAACTAAAATTTTCTCTGGCTCGGCGCCTGTGGCTCAAGCGGCTAAGGCATCAGCCCCATACACCTAAGGTGGCGGGTTCGAATCCAACCGGAACCTGCCAAACAACGATAATGGCTGCAACCAAAAAATAGCCGGGCGTTGTGGCGGGTGCCTGTGGCCCCAGCTACTTGGAAGGTAGAGGCAGAAGACTCGCTTGAGCCCAGAAGTTGGAGGTTGCTGTGAGCAGTGAAGCCATAGCACTCTACCCAGGGAGACAGCTTAAGGCTCTGTCTCAAAAAAAAAAAAAATTAAATTAAAATTTTCTCTTTAAAAAAGAGAAAAAATATTTTAAATAAAATGGATAACTTTAATATTTTCTACTCTCAACCCAAGAGCTCTCCAGCCCACACCCTTCATTCCATAAATGATAACATACTAAAAAAGATTGTATTTGCTGGTTCATCAGATGGTGTCCTTCTCCAGGCAAGTCAGGGCAATGGTGCTGACAACAAAGGAACATGGTTCCCATGGATTATGGTTGACCGCTGAACTATAATTACTTTAAATACTTTTGAAATGTACCGAAATTACCAGAAGCAAACAATGATAAACCACCACACAACTTCATGTTCCAAATAATTTGACATTTACTGCAATCTAAAGATTTTTTCTGTGTTTTGTATTTTTACTTGATGAATCTAGAAAACTGACCATGAAAAAATAAAATAATGGTATTTGCAATAACATGGTCCTAATGTGGGAGAAATGGGACAGAATTAACATCTAGAAGTCTACTTAGAAATTGGTCGGAGTATGAATGATCATGTTCTGGTACTTAAAGAATTAATCACTGGGCAGCGCCGGTGGCTCAAAGGAGTAGGGTGCCAGCCCCATATACTGGAGACAGCGGGTTCAAACTCGGCCCGAGCCAAAAAAAAAGAATTAAGCACCTGCTGCACATCTCAGTATCACCATGAGAAGTGAGGACAATGTCTGTTAGGGCTGAGGGGGAAGCCTCAGAACACTCTCCAGACATAGATACTATCAGTTAAGTTCTTCCTCATTTCACCTTAGTCTATTCTCTGTATCGAGAATTCAGAGATTAAGTACATACATAATCATCAACAATGGTGAGAAAAATAATGGCACCATCTAAAACTAGGAGCAAGAGACTGACCATGAAGTCTGGGCTTAATCAGATTTAATGAACTGAAGGTGGCTTTTACAAGAACCCCAGTTCTGTTTTGCATAAGAGGAATACATTCTTTTTAAAGAAAGTGGTTTAGTAAATCTGTTTTCTCATCTTTAAAATAGCATGTGAACAACTACATGCCCACAGGAGAGAAAAACACAGTTAAAATCAAGTTGGGGGGTGGGGAAGAGGGAGGAGAGAGAGGGAGGAGGGGGAGAATGGTAAACTCCTACCTGATGGACACAATGTACGGGTACATGGCACACCTCCTAGGTGAAGGGCTCAACCACAACTAGGACTTTACCTAACAAATGCAAACTCTGTAACCTAATCATTTGTACCTTTTACTAATCTGAAAAATATATGTAAATGTTAAGGTGTTGTTATTTTATGAAAAATAGCTATGGTTTAGAGATGTTTTGTACATTTATTTGAGAATGCAATCTATAAGATTAAGCAGCATTCTGTGCTTCATTCATTTTGTTTCATTTATTTATTTTGTTGTTGTCATGGAGACAGAGTCCCACCCTATGCCCTGAGCAGAGTGCAATGGTGTCATAGCTCACTGCCATCTCAGACTGTGGGCATCCTGCTTTCTCACCTTCCAGAAGCGGCTGGGAGCTCAGAGGTGCCCCGTTGGATTTTTCATTTTTTTAATGAGTCAGGGTCTCACTCTTGTTCAGACAAGTCTCAAACTCCTGAGCTCAAGCAATTCTCCTGTCTCAGTCTCCCACAGTGCTGGGATTACAGGCATGAGCCACTGTGCCTGGCTGCTTCATTTTATAATTATATTAATGACAAGTATCATCCGTTTATCATATTCAGCGAATAACATAAGTACTATGACTGGACACCAACAGCATAAATGATTATGAGAATCTCAGGTGAATACAAAAACTGCAGGGAGAAGTGCCTGTGGCTCAAAAGGGTAGGGCACTGGTCCCATATGCTGGAAGTGGCAGGTTCAAACCCAGCCCCCGCTAAAAAAAAAAATAAATACAGCGGGTGGGTGGTAGGTTCAGTGTCAATAGTTGGCAACATCAGAAATATAGCTGGCAGTTTTAGAAAGGAAAATATCTTTTCTGCAAATGTTGTTTTATAAGAAGACTTTCATAAAAATATCTAATAATGATCAAATATCTTTAAATGACGGAATGCATCTTTTTCAGCAGTTTGACTTAGTAAAGCTGCAGCTGGAAACACAGGTCTTGCTGACAAGAATATTTATATTTTCAAGATTTTTCAGTTCTCTTGAGGAGAGAATCTGTCACTGCCAAAGTAGGAGCAAGAGAAACATCAGAGGATTTTGATCTTAAATTCTGTCACATCAATTTAGGTAAACCCTACAGATCCTGTCTGCAGGACCATAAAACAAAATCCATAAAAACAAAAAAGATATCATCATAGTACAAAACTGTTTTTTTTCTAAAAGGTCACAGCGTCTCTTACCATTGTGTCCCTTTGTATCACAGTCACAAGAAGAAAGTCATATTAACTATGTTAAATATTAATTGTTGAAAAATTTCTAATTAAGAAACAAATTTGGAGGCTCAGCGCCTATAGCTCAGCAGCTAGGGAGCCAGCCACATACACTGGGGCTGGCAAGTTAGAACCCAGCCCAGGCCTGCCAAACAATGACAACTGCAGCCAAAAAATAGCTGGGCATTGTGGAGGGCACCTGTAGTCCCAAGTACTTGGGAGGCTGAGGCAAGAGAATCGCTTGAGTCCAAGAGTTTGAGGTTGCTGTGAGCTGTGACTCCACTCCTGACATACTACCCAGGGCAACAGCTTGAGACTCTGTCTCAGAAAAAAAAAAGAAAAAAAAGAAAGAAAGAAATCTGGAGAAAATTTTTCTCTGTTCTTTATGTGCACGGATCAGGAACGAAGTCTTTACTCTCTAACATTATTTCTCCTCCCATAAGATAAAAAATGCAAACTTTAACATGAATGCATCCTAAAACAAACAGAATTTTTTAATGTTCAGAGACATGGAGTTTTTCTGATATTCAAGTTTCTCAGGCTTCTGATGCACTCAAGGACCACAACTAGACAAACACTATCATCATTTTTTTTAACTCTATCATGATTCCATTCTCTTGTTTTTTATTTTAATAAACATAAACACTAGACAACACTATCTCTACTGATTTCAGATGTTAAATTCTAGATTTTTTTTTAAGACAGGGTTTCACTATGTTGCCTGGTATAGTGCCATGGCATCACAGCTCACAGCAACCTCCAACTCTTGGGCTGAAGTGATTCTCTTGTCTTAGCCTTCCAAGTAGCTAGGACTATGGTGCCCACCACAATGCCTGGCGATTTGTTTTTGCTTGTGTGTGGTTTTTGGCCAGGGCTGGGTTTGAACCCACCACCTGCAGCATATGGGGCCAGCACCTTACTCCTTTGAGCCATAGGCACCTCCCAATGCCCAGCTATTTTTCGGTTGTACTTGTCATTGTTGTTTGGCAGGCCTGGGCTGGGTCTGAACCCGCCAGCTCTGGTGTAGGTGACTGGCACCCTAGCTGCTGAGCTATGAGTGCCAAGCCATAAATTCCAGATTTTTAACAATAACATTTAAATTCAGTTTTTACATTTGTGAAACGTTATTTGAAATGGAGAAAGTAGTAAGGATATACAAAGTGAGAGGAAAATTTTTAATAATAAGGCAATGTTCTGTCTTTCAAATTTGGAAAATTATTATTCTCTCATCACTAAGCAATATCATAAGAACCACTACACAAAAAATTGGTAACTTATAGTTATTTTGACAACATATAGTATTTTTTGAGAAAGAGCCTAAAATTGTTTGTCTCCATGGGTAGAATGCGTGGCATCACATCTCACAGCAACCTCCAACTCCTGGGCTCAAGCGTGTCTCCTGCCTCAGCCTCCCAAGAAGCTGGAAGCACAGGCACCCACCACAACGCCCAGCTATTTTTTGGTTGCAGCCGTCATTGTTCTTTGGTGGCCCGGGCTAGATTCGAACCTGCCACCTTAGGTGTATGTGGCTGGCACCTTAGCCATTTGAACCACAGGCGCTGAGCCTTTTTTTTTTTTTTTTTTTTTGAGACAGAGTCTTGGTGTGTCACTCAGTCTAGAATGTAATGTGATCATCAAACTTTTCGAACTCCTGAGCTAAGCTCAAGCAATCCTCCTGCCTCAGCCTCCCAAGTACCTGAAACTACAGGCATGCACTGTGATATCTGGCTGATTTTTTTATTTTTTATTTTTCATAGAGATGGGATCTTGTTGTGTTTCTCAGTCTGATCTTAAACTCCTCTAGCTTCAAGTGATTCTCCAACCTTGGCCTCTCAAAATGCTGGAATTACAGGCAAGAACCACTGTGCCTGGACAACATATAGTATTAAAATTGAATTTATTGTAGTATTTAAAAGTGGACTAAATATTAAAATTCCCCATTTATGTAACTTAGCCATTAACCCTACACAAAGCTGATAAAAAGCAGATGGTGATATTTCCACTTATTTCTGTGATAACCAGAAGAAAATGACTCTACTAGCAATTACTGAAATAGAATGAAACACAATGAGATTTATGGCCATCTTCCAAAATCTAATTAATATGAAATGTTGAAAACATCATAGCTTTTCTAAGATGATAATTTTAAACAGTCATAAACTTTATGAACATACTAAAGTATCTCCACACTTACTAGAACAAAGAAATAACACAAAAATCATTTGACTCAAATATGCCAAAATTTATAAAAGTTATCTGAAATACCTATACATTTATTACCTGCTAAGATTCATGAGATTTAGCCTTTTATCTAGAAATTACTGTATTCAATTATAATTCCTGGAGATATGACTAAAAGTTTGAAAAACGGACTTCTCTTAACACTACATTGAGAAAATCCTGCCTCTTTCAACCACACAAGTCTCGAACGCTCACTGTTTAACAGAGCTGAGAAACAGATACTCACCTAGCAGAGTCCTGAAATTATTCTGTGTATGTGAATTGTGGTTTCTAAGACATGGTTATAAGGAAAGGATGCCGTAAGTTTATCTCCCTCCAGGCCCCTAATTTTCATGTCACCTGTAGAAGCAGTAGAGACCTGGCCTTGGGATTGTTAAAAATAGGAGCCCCTAAAGGGAAAACTGAAGTTCCCTAATTCCTGGAAAACACTGGAGTGGAAACAGCTGAGTTCCCAACTTTTCCGATCACGAGCTTGTTTTTATACTTAACCTTGTCCTGGAGGGCTGTATATACTCAGTCATCGTCAGTAAAAAGTCAAATACAGGCATGACCTCATTCTACTGCACTTCACTTTATTGTGCTTTGAAGAGACCAAATTTTTACAAACTGATTTTTAACAACCTTGTCTATAGTAAATCTATCAGCACCATTTTTCCAACGGCACGTGCTCAGTGCGTGTCTCTATGTCAGATTTTGGCAATTCTCAAAATACTTCTAACTTTGTCATTATTATATGTGCTATGGAGACCGGTAATCTTTGATGTTATTATTATAATTGTTTTGGGGCCATGCATCTTGCTCATATAAGTCAATGAACTTAACTGCTATATGTTGTGTTTGTTCTGCTTTATTGACCAGTCATATCCCCCCATCCCTCCTTAGGTTTCCATATTCCCTGAGACACAAAAATATTAAAATTAGGCCAATTAATATCCCCCACAAAGGCATCTAAATGTTCAAGTAAAAGAAAGAGTTACATGTGTCCCACTTTAGGTTGAAGCTAGAAATGACTAAGCTAAGAGAGGAAATTAGGTAAAAAGCCAAGGCAGGTCAAAGCTAGGCCTCTGTGTCAAACAGCCAAGTTATGAATGCAATGAAAAGTTTTAGATGGATGTTGAAAGTGCTGCTTCAGTGAACACAGGAATTAAAGGAACGTTAAACAACCGTATTTGTGATATGAAGAAAGCTTTTCTCACCTGAGTAAAAGAGCAAATGAGTCACAATATGTGCTTAAACCGAAGCCGGATCCAGAGCAAAGCCCTAACTCTCTTCAATTCTTTGAAGGCTGAGAGAGGTGAGCAGCTGCAGGAAAGGGGTGTCAAGCGGGCAGAGGTTTGTGTATCAACGTTCCATTACGAACACTTGCAAAGAGGAAAGAAGTCATCTTTCCTCTTTTGTAGTAGAGGAGGCAGCATGTCTGATACAGAAGCTGCAGCGAATTATTTAGAAGATGTAGCTGAGATCATTAATCGAGGTGGCCATACTAAACAATGGATTGTCAATGTAGATAGAGCAGCCTTATACTGAAAAAATATGTCATCAAGGATTTTCTAGAGCTAGAGAGGAGAGAAGTCAATGCCTTGAAAGAGTCAAAAGACAGGCTGACTCATCAGGGACTAATGAAGCTGGTGACTTTAAGTTGAAGCCATTGCTCATTTACTACTCCCAGAATCTTAGGGCCCTTAACAATTACTCTAAATCTATCCTGCCTGCACCTTACAAATAGAAGAGCAGATCACAGATGACAGGATGTATTTTTGCAGCATGTTTTACTGAATATTTTAAATCTAGTGTTGAGATGTACTGCCCAGAAAAAGAATGATTCCTTTCAAAATATCACTCTTTATTGACAATGTACCAAGCTTGCCACCTAAGAGCTCTAATGATAAGGTACAAGAGATTAATAAGGAGACTAATGATGAGTTCATATCTGCTACCACAACGGCCATTCTATAGCCCATGGACTGATGAGTAATTTTGCCATTCAAGTCTCATTATTTAAGAAATACATCTCACAAGACTGTACCTGTTATAAATAGTGATTGCTTTGATAGATCCGGGCAAGGTAAAATAAAAACCTTCTGGAAATAATTCACTGTTCTTGATGCCACTAAGAACATTCATGATTGATGAATATTAACTATTATCAAAGTTAACAGAAATTAAAAAGAAGTTGGTTTCAACCCTCATGAATGACATTGAAGGATTCCAGGCTTCAGTAAGGAAGAAACAGTAGATATGGTGGAAATAGCAAGAGAATGAGAATTAGAATTAGAAGTGGAGCTGAACACGGAACTAAATTGCTACAATCTTATAATAATTCTTTTCTTTTCTTTTTTTCCGACAGAGTCTCTCTCTGTACCCTTGTTAGAATGCCATGGAGTCCTCATAGCTCACAGCAACCTCACACTCTTAGGCTCAGGAGATCCTCCTGAGGAGCTGGGACTAGAGGCATGCACCACCACACCCAGCTAATTTTTGTACTGTTTTTGCAGAGATGGGTCTCACTCTTGCTCATGCTGGTCTCAAACTCCTGGCCTCAAGTGATCCTTCTGCCTTGGATCACTTGGATGAGTCACTGTATCCGGCTCCTTATTGAAAATTGTTGTTTCACTGTTAAGGCCCATCATCCCCACAAAAAGAGTCATTAATAGTTCAGACATGGCATTAATTGGAAGGAGAGAAGGGAATAAGAAGCCAATTGAAGTTCTCTTACATTAGCTGTTTTAAGTCACTATCCTCTCCCTGTACCCTTTTCATGCAGATAGAACTCCACAGCATGAGCCACTTTCCCTTTAGTATCAGCCCAGAGAGGACTGACCTTTCTGGGTTGTTTTTCTAACTTTTTGCCACAAGCATGGTATGTATTTTGTCTAGAGACCTCTCCACTTTTTGGTCTTTGGGAACCTTTTTCTGCCACCTCATTCTTCATAACAACCGTACTTCTATGGAATGGCTTTATCTCCCTCAACACTACAGGAGTAAAGGGCACTATAATAAAGGACTTCACCAATGTCCTTAAAGGATATATTGTGTCCCCAGGTCAGCTCCCATTTCTTTGCAAATTAGAGGTACTGGGAAGCAATAAGGACAAGAGGCTTGTCGGGGCAAGAAAGAGAGTCTGCTCCCCATGGAGTGGTGTGTGTGTCTGAGGGACTGGGAGGCAGTGGTGGCAGGACTCACCCTTGGGATGCTTGCTCTTAAAAAACTGGAAGATCCTATACTGGAAAGCCTCCAAAATTGTCAATTAAATTTCTTTGGAACATAGCTAGGCCTCAATATCAGTTAGCAGGTGGAGAAATCTGACCCATTGATGGGAGTTTGAACTATAACACCATTTACAGTGTTAGAACTAGACCTCTTTTGTAGAAAAGAGGGGACATAGTCAGAGGTTCCAATGTGTAAGCTTTTATGTGCTGAAGAGATAATCCTCAATATTGTGAGTCCTGTGTAAACAAATGTCAACCAGGGTACTGGGGTGGAAGGGACTACAGGGGAAACAGGCTGG